>CM035800.1:26350049-26532549 GCA_020466265.1 Siphamia tubifer
AATACTTGTTCTAATAAATTTGGTGCCCCATTTGGCTAAAAAATAAAATATTCATAAAAGCCAAAAAAATAAAAAATAAAATAAAATCAGTCGATATGATGTGCATATAATTATTTAGTACAAACACTGACTATATGATTCAACCGGTTTGAGTCAATTGTGGACAACTGGGGACAGATTAGGGTTTATTTTTTTGTTTATTTGTTGTTTTTCAGCTTCTGATTGTCACATCACAGTGACATGTGACTCACCCTCATCAGAAAAATCAGAGAAGCACAAAAAAAATCGCTTTGTTTCCTGATGAAGGGAGATTTTTTTTTTTTTTTTTGGCGTTAAAAAAATGTCACAGGAATACGATCGCTCTGTGATATGTCATTATTGCCGGAAAAACACACACACTTACAAAAGATTTTTTTTTGTTTTTGTTTTTTTCTGTCTTCCTTTGTCTTCTCTCTCTACCCCCCCCCCCCTCTCTCTCTCCTGTCCGATCATTACTATGTAAATCACATTTTATTTATTTAATTTTTTTTTTTTATATGTATAAAAGCAGGTTGAATCACACCAACTTCCCTAAAAATAGACAAAAGAGATAAATTGAGCATCGGGTCTGACACCGAATAAAGAGACATGCAGCAAAAAATGTCATATACTTCATAAGAAATCAGATTGAGGACTACAAAGCAGTCGAAAACAGAAGAATTTCACTAGCCTTAGATAGCTCTCCAGTGTAAAAAAAAAAAATTAAATAAAATGAAAGAAAAGAAAGAAACGCCTTTGGTCTTTTGTTTCTTTATACTGAGCTGCTGTCTGTCTGCTACATGATATAAAAAAAACAAAAAACGCAGATTTGTAATTATAGCAGGGTTCACAAATTTTGTTCAAACGTCCCCACGAGTTTATTTTTTCTCTTTATTGTCACTCAGTTCTACGGTGGCCGACGGGGGCAAACGCAGCGCATCGAAGAAACGCTGCAAACATGAGAAACAGACACAACCAAAAACACAAACACATAAAACAAATGTAACAGAAGTGAAACTACTGCAAAAACCAAAACACGCAAACTCCTAAAACAACAGCGAGAGAGAAATGCTGCAAATTCACTCCATAACAAAATGGAAGTTCACCAAAATGAAACGGAAGAAGAAGAAGACGGTGGATGAAGTTGAAGTTTGTTAATTTGAAGAGATTAGCGTTAAAAGGTGTAAAGCAGCAGAGGTATGTAGCTAGTTTTAGTGCCGCACCTCTGCTGCTCTTCTATTATATTGTATTATATTAAGGTCAAGTGTTGTAGAATTTACAATAATATCAGATATAAATGTTTTAATAAGTATAAATGTACTCTGTGGAGGTGATCACAGTGAAGCAATTTACATACAGAGATACAGAGGTGACATGTGGGGGAAGTGGACGACGCCTGAGGGACAACCTCGACACCCCCGAATGGAAAACCCCCCCAAGAAAGTTCCTGCGTCACATGATGTCACCTGATGCATGCAGGAGGTGGTTCTCTGGTCAGACTGACAAAACTCTTGGAACAAAGCAGTATATGTTTTTTTCTCAACGACTGTAACCTTAAAATTAATCTTTCTGAATTAAGTTGCAATACTGTAACTGGTTGTAAATGATAATTGTGACATTAAAATAATGAAAAGACAACGAGAAAACACAAAGAAAAGTTTATCTTAACCAGAGATGTTCACAAGTCACTTTTTACAAGTCCAAGTCAAGTCTCAAGTCTTTCATCCCAAGTCCAAGTCGAGTCTCCAATGGCTGAAATGAACATTTTCACATTAGATGCTATTAATAATACTGCATTGCTGTATTTTTTTTGTATTAAGTATGTAGTAATTAAGTGTAGTGAAAGCATGTAGGCCTTACTGTACTATATACTCAGTTATTTCACACTACACCATCAAAATTAATCAGAACAATGCATGTGCAATGTGAAGAAACATCCCAAAAGCTTTGTTTAAATTTGATCAATGTATTTTGATCAAATTACAAATACAATGTATAATTGTATTTGTATTGCATACAAATATTGTATTGTAAATACATTGTAATACAATGTATTTGTAATTTGAACCCTGTGGCAACACGCACTCGTTGCAAACATTTGTACAAATATTAAGGGAAGGAAACTATTATTTCTATCTGTGATTTTCCCATAATGTCAGGAAACACACTGGAAAAACTGAAACAAATTAAATAATAAAATAAGTAATTCCATGATAATGAACTCGTGAGTCATATCAGAAAAGTCTAAAGTCAAGTCACAAGTCTTAGTTTGTGTGACTCAAGTCCAAGTCTCAGACTCGAGTCCCCATGTCTGATCTTAACCAACCGCTCTTAGGCCAAAGACCTTAAGTAGAGTTACTTGTGCTTCCTAATACTTATATGTAGTATTAGTATATTTTTTTTTACCAATACAGATGAAGGGAAACATACTTTTTCCTACCAATCTCTTAAATTAAGGAACCATCTTCTTCTTCGGTTTTATTTTGGTGTGAATTCGCAGTGTTTGTCTCTTGCGGTTGTTTTGCGTGTTTTTGCTTCATTTCTCTCATTGGAGACTTTTTCTCTTACAGCTTCACTCATGTCGCATGTGTTTGATGTGTTTGTGTTTTTGGTTGTTGCATCTTTCTTGTATTTGCAATGTTTTGTCGATGCGGTGCGTTCGCACCCCGTCGGCCACCGTACAGTTCAACCAAAGTGCATCGGATGAAAATTGGGTAAAAAAAAGTAAATAAAAAAGCATGCATGAAAGCAAAGCAAAAAAAAATCTGAATAAAACACCTACCGATTGGACGGTTTTAGCAGGACGGCGACTCGAAAAACACGAAGCAGGGGGTCTAAAAAGTACGAAAGGCTTCGGATAGATACTCGCGCACTTGAACACAACATGATGAACCAATCAAACAGAACCATTCCAAACATTGTCTCGATTACAAAAATACCTTTTTGTATTTCTTTAAAATATCTAAAAATGTACAGCATTGGTTTTTTTTTTCCTTTCAGTTTTTCTTTTTTTTTTTTGCAAAGTCATGCTTCAACATGTATTTCATAATCATAATAACATTAATATGAATGATATACAGAATAGTAATAATAATTATAGTCATATAATAACATGATCCAGCAGGGCTTTAGCCACGTCGGCTGCATAAAGAACTTGTGAATTCCTTTACACTTGCATATACACAATGCAAACTAAACAACCCCGTCTCACAAATAATGCTCATATTTCAATAAAATAAGACATTATATTAGTTATTACGACTGCACAATACGACAGAAATCTAATAATATATCCTCCCGAGACCCAGGAAAGTGAAAGTTTGATATATTTTATTATATTAAATGATTGTCTTGATAGGGAACTGCATAATGTGACAGCTTTTTACAGATACATACATAACCCTCCTGTTGTGTTATGGGTCAAATTGACCCATTTTAACCCGTTAACCCCTGATGCGTCAGCGATGACATGTTCTGAAAGGATGGTTTAGACTGTTTTTTTACTGTCATTTTACTGAGTTTTGTTCATGGATCTGACATATGGAAATAAACAGGTGTCAAAAAGCAACTGATTTAGAAAAAAAATAAATTAAATTAAAACTACTGGAAGCAAATTACATTAATATGTATTTATTTATGTATTTATACTTGGTTTTAGTTTATAGTAATTATTTTGTAAATATTTCTTTGTTTTTTTTAATTTTATTCCTTATTTTGTTTTAGATTTCTATATTTAATATTGTATTTTATTATTTGTCTTCACTTTTGTTCCACTTGTGTCTTATTTTGTTCATGTTACTTATTATTTTGTTGGTTTATTATACATTTTTGGCTGTTATAGTCCATTGTTTTTACTTATTTTATATATTTTTGACTGGAAATGGTAAAATCTCAGTAGTTAAAAGTTTAACTCTTTGTTAAACAGCTCAACCGTTTGGTAGAGGTAACTTTGAACTCTGATATCTAATCTAAATTTAAGTCCTTCTTGGGCAGTCAATGATATATTCTAATTATAACTTTATTCCCTCTACTGTTAGATACATTAATATTATAGCCTCTAAACATAGAATGTGATGCCACTTTTAATGTATTTTATCATGTTTTTATTGTTTTATATAGCCTACTTCCTCACTATATATTTATAAATCGCACAATTATTTTAATTTATATTTTAAAATAATCTTTTATCTCTGTCACCATATGTAACATCCTGTTTGTTTAATGATGGAATGACACGTTTAATGTATAATCACATCGATACTGTTTGGGTCGATCTGAATTTGTAGGTAAAACGGTGTCAGAAAGGTCATAATATTTCTTTCTTTACAACTATGACACATATTATGTTATGTTTTATATGTTGGTCTTTAAAAGTAATACAATTGTGAAAGATTAAAAAGAAGAAGAAGAAGAAGTTTGAACGTGTTTTTTTTTTATGAAAAAGAAGTTAATTATCCTATTTAAACCATTGCACTAAATATTGATAGTTAGTTAGTGATGGAATTAATAATGAAATATTACCCAATATTTTTTCTGGTTTTGGACATGTTTTGGAAAATTAAGCTTGCACCAGGTCAAACTGATCCAGGAACACTAATAATAATAATAATAATAATAATAATAATAATAATAATAATAATAATAATAATAATAATAATAATAATAATAATAATAATAATAATAATAATAATAATAACCACCTGAACACACATTTTTGTAGTACTGTAAAGACAAATTTGTAATAAATGTCCAAAATGTAATAAGTTGATTATTTAATTTTGTACATCTTTTGGAAAGTGACACATACAGCAGGTCAAACTGACCCAGTTCCTGACAAATGAACATAACAGGAGGGTTAAAGGAGAAGGGGCGGAGCTTAAAATAATAAGTTATGCTTCTTTTCACTCCTTTTGGAATATGTATTATATGTCTCATCTTTTGTTTTTTATTTTCTTCTCTTTTGATGTTAATATTCGAAATACAGGAGGATAAATCAGTTTGTTTTTGTTTATAAATCCATCTTCTACTTCAAGTATCTTGCACAGAAGTAGTGTATCATACGACAAAAATCAACACTTAAAGCTTTCTACCAAATATAATGCGAGCACCGTTACATTTCTAATCAAATCTAACTGATTAATGCAGACGAGCTGTGAGACTGGGCTGAATTATAGGTGTGAGCACCTTTATCATTCACCTTTGTCCTAGTGTCAGAGGGGGCGTGGCCAAAGCGCTGCTGGTAAATCTGAAGTATGTAACAGTATAAAAACAAGGGATTTTTTTTCTCTTTTTTTTTAGGTTGGGGTGGGTGGGAGGGGGCTCGATGTGTGATGGAGGCTGGGGTCTAGTATGTCCTGAGGCCCATGAGGCTGCTGCTGCCTGAGAGAGAGAGAGAGAGAGAGAGAGAGAGAGAGAGAGAGAGAGAGAGAGAGAAAAGAGGTGAGGTGAGGTTTCCATGGTCACCGCACACCAACCCTGATCACTAATGAAAACACAAGGGATCATGGGAACTGTTGCACGACACAAACACATCCACACACCCGGAAAAATCGCACACAGGTACGTTTCTGTGGAGTCTACTCAGCACAAAATAACAAACAGGCTGCTTTTCCTCTCGTTTTCTCAAATTTTTTGATACAGAGACCACACACACACACACACACACACACACACACACACACACACACTGGTTTCCATGGTTCATGAGGACCAAGTTTCACTTACAGGTAAAATAGTCAGCGTGAACACATTTTTAAAAATAGATTTTAAAAATTGTATATATATATATTTATATATTTAAAAACTTAAAATGATAAAAGTAATAAAAAATGAATGAAATACATTAAAAAATATATATGTGCAAATAATATTAAAAAGTAATTTTAAAAAATGTAACGTAAAAACAAATCTCAAAAGTAAACACAGCTTCAAACCTTTGAAAAATACATGTTTCACTTTGCATCTGTTTCCCCCATGCTTTATGGGGACTTCAAGAAAAAGCAAGTTAATGTGTTCATAAGGGACATCATTTGCATAAATTCACAAACTACATGCAGATTTATATTTTACTACTAGACCTACATTTACATTTAACCATCATGGAGACCTGAATTTTAGTCCCCATGGTGTGACTGTGTAAACTGATCAATGTCCCCATAAGGTTAAGAATACAAGGAATACACACAGACACACTTTACTGAAATCCAAGTAGTGCAATCTGGGGGTTTATTTTCACAACATTTTCTATTCTGTAAAGAGTAGAAGCATACACAGATGAAAGCTGACACGCTGTCAATATGGTTGGTTACGTTCATGTTCATTCCAGCAGATGTCTTTGGCACAAAAAATTTTTAAAAACACTTGCTTTCACAGTTTTTTTTTTTTTCTTCCACAAATCTACACGTAGAAATCAGACGCGGTGCCAGAAGGGAAAGGCACACAGCGAGGTGTGGAGGTGTGATTTACACCTTTTGTCTCGTCCCACTGACATCTATGGCCGTGAAGTGGGCGTGAACTCACCGACGGTAACGCTGCTCCAGGAGCCGGAGTCGAGGTGGGTCGTCCTGGTTTCTAATTGGACACCAGAGGCAGTCGGCAACGCCCGTCACAGCCGGCCGCGGCCACCATCACACATCAGGAACCTGAGGACGCACAGGAAGTGGATTTAATATAGAGGCGATTGTGCAGGATCATCCCGACCCGGGGGCAGAGTGAAATAATAAAACAGTCCAGGACTCTGAGTCCAGTCCAGGTCACTGTGTTTACATAGTCTGGACCAGAAACAGCAGAAAAGACAGAAGCACATCACATGTGGACGTCTGCAGAAATTCTTAGATTATAAAACCATCAACCATCATGTTTTAAATATCAATTAATTATGAACTTGACTCATCAGAGAATACTGTAAATAATACTTATACTTTTAAACTTATCTTTGGATATCTTATCTTATACATAGAATATCTTACCTTATCCAATACTTATAAACTTATATTTTCTTACAATATCTTACACTTATAAAGTTATCTTAGAGCGATAAACTAATCTTATACAGAGAATATCACTATTATCTTGGCATATTTTATCCTTATAAACTTAACTTAGCATTATAAACTTATGTTATAAAAATTTATATATATATATATATATATATATATATATATATATATATAGAGAGAGAGAGAGAGAGAGAGAGAGAGAGACTATATCTTATATTATCTGACCTTATCCTTATACACTTATCTTATAATATTTTACCTTATCTTAAGACTTATTTATATATAGGGTTTGTACTCTATAATTCTATATGCCAAGACAAAGATGAGCTGCTCTAAATGTGTGTACATATACAGTATATATATATATATATATATATATATATATATATATACATACATTTCCTCCCCTGCACCCACTCTCTGCTTGTATATAGTTTGTGTATCTGTGAATTTTTTCTGTTTGTAAAAATCTAATACTTTCCAATTAAAACAGAACAAAAAGAAAAGTAAAGAAACCAATAAAAAAATTATTAACAAACACCGCTAAAAGTATTCAAGTCTTTTCATGTCCTCCAAGAACACACTTGGTTTATTTGTTTAAATTCCAGAGTAAAGGATTAAAGGTCGTTTTCTCCCCCCTTGGCTCCGCCCTCCAGTACATCAGCTGACCTCAGCCTTAAATACTTATGCCGAACTTCCGCTTAACAACCATGTCTCCCATGATCCCACTCTGCCACATCTTCATGACCCCTCCCACCCCCCCACCCTCTGACCCTGTCAACTGCCCCCAGATGTAAAACCAGAAATAGACAGTTCTCAAAGACTGTGGAAACTTGGATTCAGGGGGAGGGGGGGAGGGGGGGAGGGGGGGGGACTTTTTGGAACAATAAACAATTAGTAAACCAAACATGACCTTAGGAGAGAGAGAGAGAGACAGAGAGAGAGAGAGAGTGAAAGAGAGAGGCCTGTGAAGGAGGGGAGTGGGTTTGGGAAGCCCCCCCCCCACTCAGAGAAGGCCACGGCTGGCCAAGCTAATGCCCTGTTGCGCGTTCAATCAGGGATGAGGGAATCGATGCGTTCTACAGCTGCATGGCTAAGCTAATGCGACGCATACTTCCAGACCGGCCTATTTGTTCAGGCTGAAACGCCAAGGTTAAAGATTGGGTTGATCATTGAACATGTCTGTGCAGATTAGGAGCGGGTTTAGTGATTTTTGGGCTTAATGTGTTACATCCAATAACTCAGGCCGGGCTCATAATGTGAGATAGGTAAACAAGTAGTGTTTGAGAATGTGGGAGGTGACTCCGTTTGTCATGAATGTGTGCACTGTGTGTTTTCAAAGCCAATGTTCATGCCTGTGTTATCACTGATCTCATGCTGCAAAAGAGAGATTGGTTGTTTAAACCGATCCCCTACATTGAACAGTTTTGCAATGTTTACAAGTGGAAAAGAATGTTTTAGTCAATTTGATAATAAAAAGAAAAGAAAAAACTGTGTATAGTTGAGTTTATCTTCATATGATGTGTTGTTACCTTGGCTACCACAGGTGTAAAGTACATTAAAAATACATGTATTATTAGTATTTATCATATGGAAGTGGAATACACACCTGATACAAACTGTGGATTCAACATCTGACCTAAAAACAGAAGAAGTGGAGGTTTGACTTCACACATGTCATCATAGATGTTATGTTTAAGTCTGGGATGGTTCCCAAAAATACTAACACTACTACTACTACTACTACTACTACTACTACTACTACTACTACTACTACTACTACTACTACTGCTACCTCCACCTCTACTACGACAATTACTACAACTACCATTGCCACTACTGCGAGTGCTAATAATAATAATAATGATAATAATAATAATGATGATAATAATAATATTATTATGACTACTACTATTTCTACTACTGTTGTTAAAACCAATACTAGTATTACTGCTACTACTGCTATTATTGCAACTACAATTACAGTACTATTACTAATAATATCTTAATACTACTATTCCTACTGCTAATATATTACTACTACTACTACTAATAATAATAATGATAATAGTAATACTATTGATACTAGTACTCATACTATTGCAATGACTATTGATGACTATAATGAATATTAATACTACCGATACTCTTAATAATTGAATAAAAACTTGTTAAACTTTCTGATTCCGACTTTAATTATGAATCTGAATTATGTGCTCTTCTGTGACATTACAGTCCCCATCTGTGGCTTCTGGACCAAACAAACCATTTGAGAACATCATGTTTAGACAATTATGATTGGTCCATCTATTAAAAAACATTTATACCACATAAATACACATAAATACTGTGTAATATTAAAGTATCAGATGTAAATAAATACAGACGACTCTTAACTGGAGTGCACTTCCATTTATATTTGCACATCCTTTCAGATTTCTACCTGTACTGCATGTAGGGCCGTGACCCCCCACCACCATCCCATCCCATCCCATCTCACTCCCCCCCACCCCCACCCCACACCCTGAAGCCCCTTTAATCTAGAGAAAAGCCTTTAGGCCCTGGTCGTGTTTATCACAAGTCAACCATCGCCGCTGGAGCTGGCGATGACGACGGCAGCTGCTGACATGTATGGAGCTTCTGAGAGCCCGGTTGGAGTGTGTGTTGTTGTGTGTCCGGGGGGGTAGGAGGGTGGGTGGGGAAGGGGGGTAAAATCCCACTTCCTTATTAGAGGGGGCCCCAGCTGCCCCGGCGCTCTCTCTCGTGGGAGTTAGTCCGACGCTGCACAGGAACCGTGGGTCTTTGTCAGGCTATTGGCCAAAAAAGCTCCTCGGGGCAGACGAGCAGACTCACAGATACAGACATGATACACACTGAACTGACTCCCCAAGTCCTGTCACATGGAAAATCTGGATTACCTTTGGCTCCAGTTCACTACGCATTACTATCCACCGTTAGGCTGTCATTGGATCAAACCCTGGACCAGAACACAGACGTCAAATACCAAACAAGCCGACAAACATTCAGATAAATTACTACTGAACAGGCTTCATAACAACAGAAACCAAACCCTATGTACAGGATATTCACTAACACGTTATATTACAGACAATAAGGTGGTAATTCTATGGTTATTTTGATGTAATAATGCCTTTATAACCGCTTATTACACATAACAGATCGCTAATAAGGTGGTAATTCTTCAGTGAAGGTAAAGAGGAAAAGTTTCAACAAAATACGGATGCTAAGACAGACAGACAGACAGACAGACAGACAGACAGACAGACAGACAGACAGACAGACAGACAGACAGACAGACAGACAGACAGACAGATAGATAGATAGATAGATAGATAGATAGATAGATAGATAGATAGATAGATAGATAGATAGATAGATAGATAGATAGATAGATAGATAGATAGATGGACAATAATTACATAATTATCGCCTAGACACTAAACCCTTAGTAACAGAAGGAGAAAATTATTCATATTTTGTGTAATTAGGGTTACCTGGCGAGTGTCGGCCAATCACAAACCTCTGCCAACTCTTCACAGACGCCGTTGACGACAGACTGATTGTACAATAGTGGTGCAACACATGCAGCTCGTCCCTCTAACCTCAGATCAAGTTTATTCTTGTTCCCTCGAAGCTAAAAGTGTTTCAAACCATTTCACAAGAGCTTTTGTTGAGCAGCGTTTTACAGATAAGTAATGCCTTGCTCACTGCCACAACCCATGATGTTAGTGTAACCCTTAAAGACCCAAACATACATCATCTAACTCAGGGGTGTCAAACTCATTTTAGTGTCTGACTGCCGGACCAGTAAAATAATATAGAATAATAATATAGAAAAATATTTTAGAAAAAAAAAAGAAAATTAAAATATCAAAGTGTTTACATCTATAAACTATCTTTGCAAACAATATGAATAACATGAACAAACTGGATTTATTTTTTTTTTATTTTAACACTTTTGCCTCTGTTTATCATTTCTGCATGTATGTTATAACTTCTAGCCCTTTTTGGAGTTACAAATGTATAAAACATTTAGCAAGAGGCAGAATCTTGTTATAATTAAACTTGTTTCTAATATATTTCAGGTTGTTCATGTTGTTATTCATATATTTTTTTTTATTATACTTAGTTTTAGTGTAAATACATGGACATATTTATAATATACAATATTATAGTTGTCATTATTCATACATTATAATGATTTTACTGATCTTATCCACTTGAGATTGAATTGGTCTGAATGTTGAACCTGAACTGAAAAGATTTTTCATATTTTAGCGTCACTTTTGTATTTCATAAATTCATCCTAAGGACCAGACTGGAGCCTTTGGTGGGCCGGATTTGGCCCCTGGACCGTATGTTTGACACCTGTGATCTAACTGTTTAACCCTTATATTATGTTTAGGGTAAATTTGACCCATTTCAGTTTTTGAATTGACCAAAGTAAGGCAAGGCAAGTTTATTTATATAGCACTATTCATACACAGGGTAGCTCAAAGTACTTTACAAAGGCATAAAGAAAGAAAAGAAAAAGATACGAAAAGACATTAAAATCACAGAAATAAAATGTGGTTTTTGAAATATTAAAACATTAAAATATTAAAAACTATACATTAAAATCAAGAAAGTGCATTCAAAAGAAAATAATTTACTTATAAGCACATGTAAAGAGGAAAGTTTTTAACCTGGATTTAAAAATGTTCACGTTTGGAGCTGATTTCAGGTCAGTTGGGAGTTTGTTCCATTTGTGAGCAGCATAACAGCTAAAAGCTGCTTCTCCATGTTTAGTCTAAGTACAGGTTATCCTTTCTTTTTCTTCATGTAATTTTGTGACTTTTCCTCGTCTAAGGTCATGAACTTGTGTGTGAATTCTGGAAACTTTGATGTGTAGTGTCGTGTCTGTGCAATGTTTGTAAACAAAGATGATGTTATGGGTCATTTTGACCCAGACACTTTAATGTGGGTAAATATCTGCTCAGATCTAAAATAAACATGTGTCTTTGATGTGCTTTGTTTTGATTGGCCAATTATTTGTATTTATATTTCCTTTGAAGAGTCATTCAGACCCAGGTGTGTAGAGCAGGAACTTTCTCTCCCTTATCCTCGTCACTTTTCTCATGTCATCTCTTTGACAAACACCAAAAATGAGTTCCACAAAGTTTATTCTTGAAGAGGTTTTTATCACATATATTAAACTGGGAAAGTGATGAAGAGGAAGATATTATAGATATAGGACAATGTTATTGATTATCCTGATTGTTAATTTTCCTATGATGAGGATGAAGTGTTTGTGAAGATAAAAGTTTGATGAAATAGTTCTTATGTTTAGTTTTGGAATTTAAAAATTGATTGTATGCATCATCTCTAAATGTTTATATAATCTAAAATAAAGTTATTGGGTTTAACCTGTTTTTTTTTTTGTTTTTTTTTACTGTCTTGAGTGGATTTAAAGGGAACGGGTCAAAATAACCTGCAACATAATCAATTATATATTTTTTTCAACATAATACAAAGGTTAATAAGTATTGATCCTCTAATCCTATCAGTACATGTTTTTTTTTCTTCTGGTTTTTCATGGTCATCAGACATGACCCATTTTGATGTTCAGAACAGCGTCTCTGCACATTTCTCACAAGCAAATAAAATGCTTTTTAAGGCTATTTTAAGATATTTGAGTATAAAAAATAAGACCACTACCGCAAAACAAATATGTACAGTAAAAAAAAATAAATAAATGACACACTCTTGGTTAAGTTCAAAGCATAATGTCTTGTGCTGGGACCCAGAGACACTAAAGACAAAGCTGGTGCTGCACTTGTATTTGTGAGCGTAAATTAAATAAGCAAACAAATGTAACAAAAATAGGCAGAAGTAATGAATAAAATAACTAAAAATAGATATAAATAATAACTCAACACAATCATTAACCCCATTCTTTATATTTTGTGCGTAATCAAATCTTCATGTATTTATTATTTATTTTATTGAAATGTTATAATATATGTATAATCAGTTTATCTTGTACTTTTGTAATTTTAGAATTTTGTGCAATCAAATCTTAATTTATTTCTTATTTCACCTTTTGTCTTGAAATTATATTTGAATTTTTAATCAATGTGAAGCACTTTGGGCTACAGTTTTTATCTGAAGGGTGTTATATAAATAACATTTATTATTATTATTAGTATTATTATTAATAACAGGAACAAAATAAGTACAAAAAAACCCAACAACAACAAAATAATGGATGGGGACACAGTTCAGTTAATGATGCATTTAGTTGTAAAAGTATTTTTTTTTTACTTCATTTTCCTCCTATTTAATAAAATCATCTACATTCTTCATTAAACAATATCAAAGTACATGATTTACACTGAAAAATATTAATTACAAAATGGTAAATCACTTAGGAAAACTTCAATGAGCAAAAAGATGTATTTGGACCCCTATCCCTCTAAAAAAAAAAATATGTCTGGTTCTTTATGAGTTAATTAATAAGTGTCTGTAACAGCATTAATTTAACAAACAGGCCGGTTGAAAAATACAGGGTCTGGATGGAACAGCTGAAATGTTTGTTTTCGAAGCTGCAGAATGTCAGGGACAGAGCGCAGCCGGCTAACTCGACAGGAAATGACCAGCTTTTTTTCTGTTTTTTTCCCCCCTTTTATTATGGTTATGTGAATATTATTGTCTTTACTGAGTCAACAAAGTAACTGAAGAAACATGATTCACAGTGGGATAAAGTTCACTGCACTTTTACTTTAGGACATTTAGCTGCAAAAACACTCTGTGGTTCAATCTTTTACTGTAAACGGCTCCAATGTGTATTGAAATTATAGATGCAGATCAAAACTCTATAATATTTGACTCTTTTAATGCACTCATCGACGATCCTGGAGACGTTTTAATATGTCTAGATGGGATTTTCATTTTTGTTTCTGTGCACAGCTTCTCATCTGCCAAAAGTCTGAGTCATTATTATTATTTTTTAGGGCTAGGATGATGTGCTTTTATGCAGATTTGATTTTTTGGGGGGTTAAAATTGCAATCCTTTGATATTCTCGATTTTTTGCTTGTCTTTTTAAAACCAGACCAGGTGAAAAAGCTGAATAATGATGCCTACAGATCATATCAGGAGCAATATTTCCCCCAAATTTGCATCATATGTGAGTCAGTTCAGATTTATTCAGCAGTAATATTATATTTGAACCAGACTTTGGGAAGTAAACTATCACAACACAAACAGGAGCCTTTAAATTAACATACTTTATAATAAAGTGAACTTTAAAGTGTACATGTGCAGCTCTACTCTTCCCTTCTGTGAGAAAAGAACACACACTTTAATTGTTTGATTTTTTATGTGTGACCATAAAATGTCAAAATTATGATTAAAAAGTCCAAATCATGAGATAAAAAGTCAAAACTATGAGAGAAAATGAAAATCATTAGATAAAAAGTCAAAATCATAACAAAAATGAAATTCATGAGATAAAAAGCAAAAATTATGAGAAAAAGTCAAAATCACAAGATAAAAAGACAAAATCATGAGATAAAAAGTCAAAATCATGAGATAAAAAGTCAAAATCATGAGATTAAAAGTCAAAATCATGACAAAAAATTTAAAAAATCATGAGATAAAAAGTCAAAATTATGAGGAAAAGTCAAAATCACAAGATAAAAAGACAAAACTATGAGATAAAAAGTCAAAATCATGACAAAAAAATACAACTATGAGATAAAAAGTCAAAATTATGAGGAAAAGTCAAAATCACAAGAAAAAAGTCAAAATTGAAGAACAATTTGAAGTTGAAGCATTATTACCATGAAATTAAATCAAAACTACCATAGAATTTCCATAATGTAAAGTGTTACCTTATTATTATTTTTTCTTCCTCTTATGTTTAAAGTGCTTCACTCTGAACCTCACTGTGACCTTTTCATCCTGTAGGTTTTATTTATTATTAGAAAGTGTTACCAAACAACAGTGTTCAGAGTGAGGTCTGTGGTTTATCACAGTTTCAGGGTCAGTGTTCATGGAAAGGCCAGAAATGTTCCCTCTTCAACTGCAGTAGAACCCTCTGACAAACGAGTTCTCACCTTTTTATATTAACGTTACATAAGATACATGTGTTACTGTGGAAGGAGACCAAGAAAGGTGAATGATTTTAACTGAGCTGACACTTAAAGGAAGATTTAAAAGAACAGAAGAGATGGAAAATACAATAGAAATGAACAGAGTAGATAAGAACCAAAGAGAAGAATAAAATAGAACAGAATAGAACCAAATAAAATAGAAAAGAAGAGAAAAGAACTGAAGGGAACTGAATAAAATAGAACAAAATTGAATAGAACAGAACAGAATGAAATACACCTGAATAGAACTGAACACAATAGAACTGAGTAAAATAGAACAGAAAACAACAGAACATAATACAGCTGAATAAAATAGAACAGAACAGAATTGACCTGAATAAAATATATTTGACGTGGAATTTGGACTTTTTAATCTCATTATTTTTACTTTTTATCTCATAATCTTGACTTTTTATTTCATGATTTGAACATCACACTTTATAGTCCAGTGCACCTTATATATAAAACCTCCAAAAATAAACCTTTCTTTGACAGTGTGCTTTATAGTGTAGAAAATATGGTGAATAAAATAGAACACAACAGAATAGACTAGAACAGAAAATAACTCTATTCTGTCTATATACTATACTATACTATACTACATTATACTATACTATACTATACTATACTATACTATACTATACTATACTATACTATACTATACTATACTTGAAACATCTAATAAAAATAAATAAAACCAAGTGTTATTTTGTTGTGTTTATTTTACTGCGTCAGTTGGTTTTATCTGTGTTTCTAACGTTGATCACATGTCATATTAGGTGTTACACATGTGTATGAGCGTCTGAACCCTCCACTGTGGGCCGGATGTGGGGGCTCATACCCACTTAGACCACCCCACTGACCAAATAACTTCCTTCCGGTTTGATAGAAGCTTAATTATTTCCTCAGAGCCCCTCCCTTCCTCTGTGTTAACCCCTTAAGTGTCACAAATTTGCATTGAACCGTGTCCATTATGGAACTGGCTGAATATGTTTGACACGTAAAAGAAATTAAAATGTGAATTAACCTGAAATATCACAAGTAAAATAAGTGCATTTGAAACAATATTATGTCTCAGTTAACTATTAAGACCACTTATACAGATCACAGTGGGTCTATTATATTGAATTTATTGATGAACAAATATCTAAATGACATAAAGAAAATCTGAAACAGGATTTAAACTGTAAAATGCAATTCTTATATTATACAGTGTGAAGTGCATACAAATACATATGCACTAAAATATTCCTAGAGAATAACAGACTACAGAAAAAACACCAAAAATATGATAAAATATCCAAAACATATTCTACACTCTTATAAAATATATTTAAAAAACCATCAAAAAATACAATAAAATATCCAAACAGATTCAAAACTCTTCTAAAATACAGAAAAAAAATTAAAAAGGTGCTAAAATATCCAAATACATTCCCTTAAAATACAGAAAAAAAACACCAAAAATATGATAAAATATCCAAAACATATTCAAAAGTCTTCTAAAGTACAGAAAAACACCAAAAAATATTATAAAATATCCAAAACATATTCTACACTCTTATGAAATATATTAAAAAAAAATCAAAATTTTTTTAATAAAATATCGAAACATATTCAAAACTCTTCTAAAATACAGAAAAAACACCAAAAATATGATAAAATATCCAAAACATACCCCCCCATACACTCCTAAAATCCGTCCATAAATTGGAGATTTGTGGAGGTCAAAGGTGACATGTTCCAAAATTAACTTCTGTAACACTCTGAGTATCAAACATAGACATAACACACCATAACTTCATCAATACTTAATATATTATCATAACATTACAATCACTGATGCATATATACATATACTGTATATGCAACAAACCCCCCCCAATCTAGATCCATCCATAACCTATTGAGTTATCTTGCAAACCAGACTGTTAGCTAACTGTTAGCTAACTGTTAGCTAACTGTTAGCTAACTGTTAGCTAACTGTTAGCTAAAAAACATACCCTCCTTGGCGAAGGTAATAAATAAAAACATCAGAATGTAGGTTTAAAGGAAAACACCAGTGGAGCTGTTGAAGGGGCCGGTACAGGACCAGCACTAATCAACAGCCTGATGAATGTTCGCCTCCACCACCCACCTACGGACTCCCCACCGCCTCCCTAGGGGTCGGACCAACATGTTCCTTCCTGTCCTGAGACGTTTGCGGGTGAGGGGAGGGGAGGGATGCTGGTGACAGCGTGACTGGCGCCGTGGCCGTGCACACACACACACACACACACACACACACACACACACACACACACACACACACAAAGACAGAGCGAGGCGAGTCAACACACGGATCCGCGGATACGCAGGGGATTTGTCGAGCTTTGTGGTTTTTGTTTTTGTGCACTACAGCGCTGGGGTTTGTCTGGAGCACATGTGTGAGCAGCTCATGCTTAGTTGGAGGCACTGCTTAAATTAATTCATTTGCAGTCTCCTTTATATAAAGCCCCATCCTAATCATTTTTGAAATAAAGATTCATAAAAATCGGCCTTCTGGCGCTACCTGGGTATCTGAATAGCTCATAGTTTTTGAGGTTCAGTTTGTTCCGTCTTATTTAATACTGTACGAGTCTCCGCTGTGTGCTTTGTCCAAATGCGGAAATGCCAAAACATTTTTTATATTAAAACATCTATTTCAATCTGACAGAATTTGACAAAAAAAATAAAAAAAAAAGACAAACATGCCCTAATATGTGCAACATTATCCATGACAGTGTTTATTTTTTTTTGTTTATTTCACATTAGATTGAACAGTAATAAACTTTAACCATCATTACACACAAGTACATCTGTGATCATACCACAAATATTGCTCCAAGCTTGATTTATCTTCTTTAATTATGATTATTTTTTCTCAATACAATCTCATAACATTGTGCTGAAATCTTCCAAATCTCAGAAACATTCCAAATAATGGCTCTAATCAATGTTTTTCTGTATTAAAAATGCATGAAATGACTGCGGGTGATGTTAGTATTAATAACATGATGAGTCCACAGACGCTTATAAGACAGACCTGGAAGATTTTATTGTCTCAATACATGGACGAATGGAAGGAATTTATCAGTTAATACAGGTTAATGCGTAAATAAAACAACCAAAAGCCACTTTTATACACAGATCCTGGAAAAAAAATTGTGACACAAAAGGGATCCACCATTAAAGTTAAGGTAGGAGATCTTTGAAAACAAGTTATATTTTTTTAAAGTACACCCCTTTTCCACTGTTAGCATTAGCTTTGTATCCCCATTTCCACTGTTAGCATTGTCTTTGTAGCCCCTTTTACACTGTTAGCATTGTATTTGTAGCCCCTTTTCCACTGTTAGAATTAGCTTTGTAGCCTCTTTTCCACTGTTAGCCTTAGCTTTGTCGCCCCTTTTCCACTGTTACCATTAGCTTTGTAGCCTCTTTTCCACTGTTAGCATTGTGTTTGTAGCCCCTTTTCCACTGTTAGAATTAGCTTTGTAGCCTCTTTTCCACTCTTAGCCTTAGCTTTGTTGCCCCTTTTTCACTGTTAGCATTAGCTTTATAGCCTCTTGTCCACTGTTGGCATTAGCTTTATAGCCTCTTTTCCACGGTTAGCATTAGCTTTGTAGCAGCTTTTCCACTGTTAGCATTAGCTATGTAGCCTCTTTTCCAGTTAGCATTAGCTTTGTAGCCCCTTTTCCACTGTTAGCATTAGCTTTGTAGCCCCTTTTCCACTGTTAGCATTAGCTTTGTAGGCTCTTTTCCACTGTTAGCATTAGCTTTGTAGCCCCTTTTCCACTGTTAGCATTAGCTTTGTAGGCTCTTTTCCACTGTTAGCATTAGCTTTGTAGCCCCTTTTCCACTGTTAACTAACACTAGCCCTGGAAAGCCGTACCGATGCTCACTCTCGTCCTCTAGGGGGGGGTATCAACAGTCAATCATTGATTTACTTGCTGTTTCGTTGTCTTATTTTTGGTTTTATTTCAAAAAACGAATGATACACGGATCGAAGTGGTACAAATATTTATTTTTTCTCATAATAATGTAACATCACACAGACGTTGGATGGTAACTCATGAACCCTTTCACCACTTGTTCCATTAACAGTCTATATCAAAGTCAGCGATATTAACATTTTAGTCATATTTGCTGAGCTCTACCTAGCACTTTATTAAAATATCGGCATCGAAGCTCGTTGGATATTCTGTTTGACTTCCTGCCTTTGATGTCTGAGATCAAGCCTGGCGTCGGTGGGAGGGTTCGACCTCTGCGCCCTGTGACCTGACAGAGGAAAATAACCGAATCCCCTTTAACGGCATCTTTCATCCCTTATGATGGTCAAGCTTTCTTCAACCCACTGGATCATTAGTTTTGTACTGGTCAGCTTATGCGTATTACAGTGAAACTAGCATAAATGCGAACTATTAGCCGCTTTTGTTGCATAACTTAGCATGAGGTTTTTCAAGGTACAAAGAGGGCAGCAGCACCATGTGACACCCCATATGTGTGTTTAGGAGCACGTCTATACATGTTTATCCCACGTGTCATAACATTTACATTTACATTTATAACATTTATTTTAAGTGTAATGTACATTTTCTATGGTAGCGGGTCATGAGGTGATTGTTACTCACACATACTTCAGCAGAACTGCCTGGACTTCCATCCCTGAGGAGTTCCATCTGCAGGTGGGAGCCAGCGAATCTAAACACAAACACACACATATGCATGAGTATGGTGCAAGTGGATATGACACACACACACACACACACGTAGGAGTGTGTACGTTCAAGTGGAACTGAGGTGAAAGTAAACAGACAGTAAAACAGCAACTACTACTACTACAACTACTACTACTACAACTACTACTACTACTACTACAACTACTACTACTACGACAACTACTACAACAACTACTACTACTACTACTACCACCAGTACTATCACTATTACTAATACACAGAGCAGTTCAAGCTACTACTACCACTAGTACTAATAATACCATTACTACTACTACTACCACAACCACTTCTACTACTACTATTACTAGTACTACCACTACTATTACCACCACCAGTACTACTACTACCACCACTAAAATTACTGCTAATAACTAAAGAAACCACCACAACCACTACTACTACTAGTACTACTACTACTACTACTACTACTACCACCACATACTGTTACTACGAGTACTACCACTATTAGTACCCCTAGTATGAATACTTATACTACCACTACTACTGCTACTAGTACGACCAGTACTACTACTAGTAATACCTCAACTACCAACACCACCACTACTACCACTGCAACTACTACCATCACTAATACTACTGCTAATATAACTAACTAAGATACTACCACAACCATGACTACTACTACTACTGCCAGTACTACTACTAGTACTACCACTACCAGTGCAACGACCACCACCACCAGTACTACTACTACTATTACTTCTACTACTACTCAATGACTACTACTACTCATACTACCAGTACTACTACTAGTATTACCACTACTACTACAGTACCACCTCTTACAGTATACTACTATTATTACTACCATCGTCCATTACCTTCTATTATATTTTGATCTCTCATATAAAGCTTCATACTGTGATTATTGTGGATTTTTTTTTCTTCACAAAATAATTTCCCCCCAATTGTTTTTATTTTGTTGATTAGTTTTTTCTTTTTGTGATGAACATGTAGGTTGTTTGTAACATTTTGCTAATTGTTTTTGATTAATTGGTGAGTTTTGTTGTTTCTTCTGTTCCTTTTTGCTTTAGGCTGATTATTTTTATCCATTTGTGGCTCACTTTGCCTACATTTGTTCATTTTGTTACTGGTCTAACACATAAGTAAATCAATGGCATAAATATCTAAAGGGATAAAAAGCATGTGCTGCTGTTATTTTGAGGACAGTTATATAGTATTTGTGCATTAATACTTTGAAAGGCATTGGATTGTTGTGCTTTTTTTAGTATAAATACAAAGCTGCTTGGTCCTTAACAGTGTTCTTACATCTTCTCTGCGTTCCTGTTTTTAGGACAACATGCGATATCTCAAGAGAAATCCTAAAAATATATTAGTCATGAATGCATTTACAATTTTCAGCTCAAACAATTACATTTCTATACAGTTCTACTTTTAGATGGACTTTGAGGAAACAAGCATCTTAAACATTTACTGATCAGTTAGTTTCTTCAATGTCGTATTAACACACACACACACACACACACACACACACATATATATATATATATATATATATATATATATATATATATATATATATATATATATATATATATATATATATATATTGAATTTTAATATTATGGCCAATTAACCTTAATTTTCTAAATTAAAAAAAAGAAAATAGCACTTTAATACTTTAATACTTCTGAGAAATATTTCTCAGAAGTATTAAAGTCATTTTATGTCCTCCAATAATTAACAGATTTGTGTCAGAAAACTGGAATGACATTTCAATGTTTCATTATTATCATAATTATGATTTTCCTGTTGAAATACAACATGTTGTTCAATAATACATGTTCCTAGCATCTTATACATGGTTTTATTGGATTTTTTAAAAAAAATATTTAAACCTTGGATTTTATTTATTCATTTATTTATTTGTTGTTTTGTTTTGCTACTTATGGAATTATCAAATATGGTACATCCATTGACCTTTTCTTTTCTTTTTTCCTTTTCTTTCCTTTTTTTTATATATACTTCTTGAATTAATTTTTTGTCACTTATGGGTAAGGACCCCAATATGGTAACTGGTAATATGGTATAAAAATTATGTTTCCTATATTTTTTATACACGTACTTCATGATTTTTATTTCATAGATAAGGACCCAGATATTTTAACTTCATTAACCTTGATTTTCTACATCACAAAAAAAATAAAGTGCGTCAAAATAAATTAAGTCATATTATGTCATCCCATAAGCAACAGGTTTGTGTCAGAAAACTGGAGATGACAAATTAACATTTTATTATTATAATAATTATTCATATTATACTGAATTATATTACACATATTATACAATACAACATTTTACATGTGTTTTCTTGGATTCTTGGATTTACTTTTTGGATTTTTTTTTTACATTGATGGTTATAAAACCAAATATGTTCAAAACTTCACTAACCTTAATTTCTATATAGATATTTACTTAGACAAAAGTAATAAAGTCATGTTATATCCTCCAATAACACACTATGGTTAAACATTTAGAGTATTTCTAAGTATACCCTATAATGGGTTAACCTTTGTTTGTTACACAACCTTATGTTTTCTATTAATAGTCACGTGTCCTTCCTTTAATACTCTTTTATATTTAAATGAATTTCACATGATGTTGTTTGATGTTTTCTGAAATCTACTGCATTTCTATCATTGAACCACATTAATGATGTTACCATATTCCAAATAGAGACAATGACAGTCACTGATCAACTGATTTTGTTTGAAAACGCACTAAATTTGATGATTAAATGCCCTCTGTGAGCTCTATCTTCATCTATTTCTTCAGCATCTGCACCCAGACTTTGAGAGATATTAGCATCGTGTCCTTCCCCCAAGTGTAATCGCAAAAGTCCAACCTGTGTGTGCACATATATAAAAAGGCACATGCAGAAATATGCCAGCGAGGCAGATTCAGCCGGAGCTCATTTCAGATTCTGACATCATCTGGACTGTTTCTGTTTTCGCTAGAGGCCTTTTTGTGCTTAAAAACCTGAATATCTGCATTAGATATGTGGGATTATACTTCACATAGAGCAGATAAAAAAGAAAAGATAAAAGAGCCAGACGGTTCCTTTTGAGTGGAAAATATACTTGAGTTTTAAATAAGTATAGATCGATGCGAACTTGAAAACCAGCAAATCAGCAAACAAAAAAATTCTGAAGCAGTCGTCTTAACAGGGAGATCTTATTAAAACCGAGCACCAAACAGGCTTCGCAAGAGCAGATCAATACTGAACTCTTAAGTGACCTCGCAGCGGAGCCGTGCAGATTAGAAGAACCTCCATAAACTGGATCATGGTTGGTGGAAAAAAAAAAAGGGATTTAATTAATGAAGCCGCTGATGGTCAAATACTGATGCAAACCAAGCACATTTAGCTGCTAATTTTTTTAGGCAATTGTTCCTGTTAATTCTGTCTGAAATCAATTCTGACTGGAATGTTGTTCCATTTATCAGTTTCTCATATGTGTGTTTCTCATGTGTCTAAATACAGCATACTGGTACAATATAGTGACGTTTATTATATATGGAGGACATAACATGACACATTTTTCTGTGAAATGGTTTAAAATGTTTATTGGTGCGTAGAAAAATCAATGTTAATGAATTTAACAGAGTATCCTTATCCATAAGTGGCAAAAAATACATGAAGGTGAAGCTAGGCTAGTTATAGTAGCTCTAGGACAGGAAATGAAGCTAAAGCTAGGCTGGTTATATTAGCTCTAGTACAGGAAATGGAGCTAAAGCTAGGCTAGTCATATTAGCTATAGTACAGGAAGTGGAGCTAAAGCTAGGCTAGTTATATTAGCTCTAGTACAGGAAACGGAGCTGAAGCTAGGCTAGTCATATTAGCTATAGTACAGGAAATGGAGCTAAAGCTAGGCTAGTTATATTAGCTCTAGTACAGGAAATGCAGCTAAAGCTAGGTTGGTTATATTAGCTCTAGTACAGGAAATGGAGCTAAAGCTAGGCTAGTTATATTAGCTCTAGTACAGGAAATGCAGCTAAAGCTAGGCTGGTTATATTAGCAACATTAGGATGTAAAGTTCACCAGAAAACTGTTTAGTCACTAATGAATTACAAGGAAATGTAATGTTAATGAATAGATATGAACTATGGGGTACGAGCCCGAGTCAGTATCGGATCCCGCGCCCAAACCAGACTGGAGCTCGAAACAACAAGGCTCAAACTGTTGCCGTAAACACTCAGGAAGAAGCGTTCCATGTGCCAGTATTCTGGAAGTGTGAGGAGGGAAGGCCTTTCAACACAAAACTCAAATTAAAATCACTATACGGCCCAGGCGTAGCTGGAGGTTTATCTCAAGCATGTTTTTGTTGTAAATGTTCAGATAACGGCGGCGGTGGGTGGGTGGTTGTTTTTTTTGGGTGGGTGGGTGGGTGTGGTCTCAGGTGTGTCTGTGGAATGGAGGACAGGGTGATTTGAGGGGTGACGGTGACGGCGGAGGCGGAAAGGAGAACAGAAAGGGGTGGGGGGTCTCTGCAGGTTACCTGAGCGTGGAGCGAGGAGGGGTAGGTGAAAGCGGGTGGGAGGGCCGGCGACAGCTCCGCCGGGTACAGAGGGTATGACGCCCACACGTCTGGGCTGCTGGGATATAGAGCAGGCACTGTGAGCTCATCTGTGGAAAGAAGAAGAGGACCAGTGGAGTGAGGAGAGTGGCCCGTGGGTGGGTGGGTGGAGGGAGGTGGGAAGGTACAGAGACAGGGTGGAGGTGGAGACGGCAGTGGTAGTGGTGGTGGTGCATTATGGGTGAGTGTCAACCATATGAAGTGGTTTCCTCCCAGTTCGTGTAAAGCAGATATCAATTAGTTTCATCTAAACTTCTTAAACACTGACATGATGGAAACTAATTATATATTTAATTGATCATTAACTGAATAAAAACTCATTGATCCAACTCCATGGGTTTTACTGAATCAATTTTGTAGAAGACGACTGTGTTTCTATGGCAACTACGGAGCCTCTGAACATCCAAATGGATCATATCTACTGTAATGGCCACGAAGAGACGATAAACTACATTTTCAACGATTATTTCCATGTAATAAAGTGAATTAGTTTAACTGAGTAAATTAGTTTGATCACTGGTGGACGTTTGGGTCTTTATGGGTTAAAATAAGAAAATATTATCTAAGGATTTTTACAAAAAGTCTACTTACTTTTCTTCAGACATTTCCAATTTTCCATATTTGTTACGATTATTGAGATTTTTTTTGTGAAATTCTACTTTGTTTTAGGGTCACTAAAATCAGCTGAAATGTTATATACCAGTTGATCCATTAATCCTATTATTACATGTAAATATTTGGTGTAAAATGCAGTTTATCATCATTTCATAGCCATTAGTTTTAGTGTCACTAAATGGAAAAAAAATAAAACACTTACAAAGGACATTTTTTTATAGGTTATTATGAGATTGATTTGGTCTGAATGTGAACCATCAACAAAAATGATTTATAACTTAGTGTAATTTTTTGCATTTCATAAATTCATCCAAAGGACCAGATTGGACCCTTAAGCGGGCCTGATTTGGCTCCTGGGCCTTATGTTTGACACCTGTTATGTAGATGATCACAAAAACTCAGATAAAAGTTGATCAAAAACAGAGAAAACTTTCTTAAGAAATGTCCAATTTTTCATATTTGTTGCAATTATTGAGATTTCTTTTGTGAAGTTATACTTGGACCAATTTGTTGTGAATGTGAACCATCAACTAAACTGATTTATAACTTAGTGTAATTTTTGTATTTCAGAAATTCATCCAAAGGGCCTAATGTTTGACACCTGTCAATTATATATTATTTTATAAGATAATTGTCTATACTTGTTATTTTTTATGTCGTCTGAATACATTTATTTCTGCTTTACAAAGACTTTAACGTCAATTAAACACTGGAAGTAAGAATGATTCAAGTCAATGTGGGTGGATGGGTGACAGATGTGATGCTCTTACCGAGTGGAGAATAGAGTGAGAGTGAAATAAAAAAAAAAGAGCATGGGTGGAAATAAAGGTGACAGTGCAGAGTGGTACAGAGGGAGCAAACATTGAACAAAAACTGCAACTCCATCAGATAAAAGCAGTTTTTCCATGTGCTCTGCGTCTCCTGGAAACTGTTTATCAAAGCACTATCACAAGAAAAAAACCCGCCTGATTTAAACATCTCTTATCGGGAAATGACAGCAATTTCTCTCCTGCTGATTACGTCATGGTTTCATTAATCGTTTCCTTCCATTCCAAGCCCAGAGTACGCACCCTTTTTCTCCGATACACATGCAAAAAAATTACAAAAAAATCCCAGATAAGAGCAATTTGGTCATTGAGTAAGAATGTACAACCACAGCTGGCCTATGTTCAACTACCAATAGCTGATTCTTGCAGAATCCTTAGAAAAATATTTACTAAATGGGGAAAAAAAAAAAAAAAAAAAAGGTACAAAGCTGCAAATTCCACGTAGGCCTGGTACTCAAAAGGTCCAAACAATGAGCAAATCTGAATCATTAATCTATCACTGGGGCTCAAAGGAAGTTAAACCATGAAAGAAGTTGCTTGTCAAGATTTATTTTTGGCTCCAAAAAAACAAATACGATTGAATTTATTCCACCGAAAGAAGACAATGTTTCTTTGATGAACAAAGGACAATAAAAGTAAAAAAATAAATAAAAAAATCGATGTTTCGGTCGAGATTTGATCTGTGGATTTCTTTGAAAGTTGCAGCTGTAACACAAACACCGTCTGTTTACAGCGGAATAGTAAAAGGAAACAGCTGTGGAGTCACGTCAGACAGAAGGTGGCGGTCGGAGGGAAGATATGACATATGAGTGGGTGTAGGGCTGGTGGGGGGGGGGGGGGGTTGTACTCACAGGGGTCTCTGCTGATGAACTGGGGCCCGGGGCTCTGCTGTGACGGAGGGGGGTTAGGGGTCCCCACGAGCTTGTTCTTGGCCATTTTGGTGTTGGCTTTGGCGAACTCCAGCCGCAGCGTCTGAGGGATCTCTGGGTCGAACCTGACACCCTGGAACCACGGGAAAAGATGGAGAACAGGTCAAAGGATGGGTTTGATGGGTGCATTGAAACACTTTTGATTTTAAAAAACAACAACAACAACAGTACATCTTATAAAACGGAGAACCTTATATATTGATTAATTCTGGTTTTGCTTCGTGACTTCAAAACAATTTTGTGTCGTACATGGTGCTCATAATAGATACTGTACTTCATAATATTATAGTATATGTATAAGGACTGAACTAAAAAAGTCAGTGTATTGTGTTGTATTTAGGACTTTGCTGTATAACACATGGACCAGACACCAGAACCTCTACATTTAGCAAGAAATATCTGAGTAGCAGCAAATCATGGCCCAAAACTGGATCTGGACCTGGACCACCAAAGAGTCCAATCTGACCCGCAGAGTCTGCAAAATGAGATTACACAGAAGAAATAAATAAATAATTATATATATATATATATATATATATATATATATATATATATATATATATATATATATATATATATATATATATTATATATATATATATATATATATATATATATATATATATATATATATATATATATATATATATATGAATCCATTAACAAAGATGATTCCATCATCATGATTAATCTGATGAATATGTTTAATGCAATTATCTCTTCTGCAGCAAAACATGACTCTGAACATCTCTGCTAATGCATTTTAGTCAGTTTGTCCAAGTAGAATTAGAATAGAATAGAATAGAATAGAGTAGAATAGAATGTATTTATTGTCATTGTATGTTGTTACACCAACAGCTCCAGTCCAGGAGAACAACAAGTAGGTTACAGAAGAAAAAAAAAATTCTATCTACAATAGAGCTTCACAATATATTGTTTCTGCATCGACATCACAACGTACATGTGTCTAATCGTTATATCGCAGGTCCTGCAGTCATTTTGACCTCGTCTTTTATTTGTATATATTTATTGATTTATTTATAATTAAAAAAAAACAAAAACATTTTATTCATTTTATTTTATGTCTTGATTTTTTTAATAACATTTTCACATTTATGTATTTATTTTTAATTATTAATTTTATTTAATTATTTCGGCTACAAGAAGGATGACACTGAAACATATGTTCTGTTTGACCATTTGCTCGTGTTTGCTGAGGTTTGCAGTCGACATTCCACGTTCTAACGCTGTGTATATGTAGAAAAACACAGATGGGCATAATAGGTCTCCTTTAATACACTGGCGGTTAAAGTGGAACTACCGATTTCCTTGAGCTAAGAAGTCTTTAACACTGCGATGAAAGTGTTTACGGTGTTCTTCCATGATGTTGTTTTCCTCAAAGGGTACAACTCAACACCTTGGGAGGCGTCGCTGAAGAGAGATTAAGGTTAAGCCACATGACGGCTCCTAATGATGTTAAAGATTAATTTAGGAATGCTTTGCTTTAGCAACAGTGAGGTGGTTGTTCCGAGGAGGGACGTCTTAAAGCTGACCATGTGTTGGACGTGGACAGATGTGACGTGTCGGTTAATGTCCAGAGTAAGTAGCGCTTTTGTATAATATCTTTTTGACTTTTTTCACCAAAGGATTTACTGCTATGGTCGTTTCATTTCTTTTTTTTTGTTTTTTTTTTTTGCTCGGACTTGGTAGCCTGTGGTAAATGGCTCACTGTGGATTAGAGTGTTATTCTGGTCTGTGCATGTGATGACACTCGCAAATGAAAATCAGAATGTGTTGACACAAACCTGGCTGGTGCATGATGTCATTTACACCGAAGGCTGACTGGCCCTTGCACCGCTTCCCAAAGAACTCTGGAACTGTAATTTAATATCAAGCATTGAATCGCAGCCTCCGTTCACCCCCACCAACCAATATAAAGGCCTTCAACTGCTTTAACCCTTACAATGCAGGTGTCAAACATATGGCCCGGGGGCCAAATCCAGCCCACCTAAGGGTCCAAAATCTGGACCTAAGTAGAATTTGAAAATATGTAAAATATTTTCTTTTTTAACCCATAAAGACCCAAATGTCCTATTATTACATGGAAATAATTGTTGGAAAATACAGTTTATTTTGTTTTTTCGCAGCCATTATAGTATATATGACCCATTTGGATGTTCAGAGGCTCCGTAGTTACCATAGAAACACAGTCGTTTTCTACAAAACTGATTCAGTAAAACCCATGGAGTTGCATCAATGAGTTTTTATTCAGTTAATGATAAATTTTACTGGAAAAACTCACTTTTATGTAAATTTTCTCAGTTTCTGATCAGATAAGCCTCAACTTTTATTTGGGTCTACCTGTACATCACAGGTGTCAAATATAAGGTCCGGGGGCCAAATCCGGCCCAGCTAAGGGTCCAATCGGGCGCTTTGGATACATTTCTGAAATCTTAAGTTATGAATCATTTTAGTTGATGGTTCACATTCAGACCAAATCAATCTCATAATAACCTATAAAAAATGTCCTTTGTAAATGTTTTATTTTTTCCATTTAGTGACACTAAAACTAATGGCTATGAAATGATGATAAACTGCATTTTACACCAATTATTTACATGTAATAAAAGGATTAATAGATCAACAGGTATATAACATTTCAGCTGACTAAATTACTTTGGTCGCTGGTGGACATTTGGGTCTTTAAGGGTTAAAATAAGAAAATATTATCTAAGGATTTAACAAAAAGAATGAGCGGATTTCGTGACGCATTGCTTCAGTTCTCAAGCATCATCGTGCAATAAGTCAGTGACTATTTGAGAGGAGTTTTGACTGGCTGCCACAGGGGTGCTTAACATCAAATAACAACAGCCATCAACTCAATGGATCATAGTATTTGGGAGGAATTCTCTTTTGTTATTGATGTTGTTCATGCTGCAGGTGGTGGACACGTTGAATACTTGTAAGACAGGAAATAAAAACGTTGACTGAGTAGAATACTTGTGACTTCTATTGCTTTTTACAGATTATCTATCTATCTATCTATCTATCTATCTATCTATCTATCTATCTATCTATCTATCTATCTATCTATCTATCTATCTATCTATCTATCTATCTATAGGGCTGGATTGGACCCTTAGGCGAGCCGAATTTGGCCCCCGGGCCACATGTTTGTCACCTCTGATGTACAGTATACAGTACACTTGATGTGTTTATTAAACACCTTCAACAGTTTCAGCAAAACAGCCGTAAACAACTGTTACATGTTTTTTTTTTTCCCCCTTCTTCTTTCTTATTCCACCCAGAGGACAAGCTGTTTATATTCTCCCAGTTTTATGGGTTGGTTTTTCTGCCTGTCACTACCAGATCAACCGACCATTTGTTCATGTGTGACACTAACTCTACTTGGACAAACTGCTCCAAATGTGTTGGCAGTGAAGTTCAGAGTCATTCTGCATTACAGATGGATTCCAATTGGATTACAATTCGTAATTAGATTAATCATGGTGATTCATCTGTGTTAATGCATCCATCCATAGAGTTCAAATATGATGGAGGATCAGACCATTGCATCAAGTCTTCATCACATCTGGACTTTATGGTGGCAAATCTGTTATGGTGGCAATTGGATTTGATTTGATTTGATTTGAAATCCCTGTGAACATTTTTATCTCATTCCTCATTATCAATAACACTGTTCTACAGGTAAAATGCTCCTGCTGTCATTGAAACTGAAGATGTTGCAGTGAAATATTGCATATGTGAATCATTTTCCAGGTTAAAATGAGCCAAACTTTCAGACAAAGGCTTGAAATGCTACTATTATGGACTCGTTGCCATGGTTTCTGCTGAAATATCATGACGCTGATGGGATTCCATACACTGCACGGCGACACGGTTACGACAAGATGCTAGTTTTGCGTCTTCTCTTTTGATCGTCTGAATAAACGTAACCTAAAAGATAGAAGCTACGGGCTCGAAAATAGTTGACGCATTGCTACGTAAACACAACACAAATGACACAAGTGACGTACCCCCTTTCCAGAGTTGTACACGTCGACTGCAATTAACCACTCAGGCAGTAGGTGTGTTGAATAAATGTCCAAAATGTAATAATGTTTTTATTTCATTTTGTAATAAACTGCCACGACACATTTTGTAATACATTTTGCTGCATTATGTAACAAGTTATTACATTTTGAGAAGATTATTACGTAATGCACTTGCAATTTTTTTATTCGCTAGAAAATGTAATAACATGGTGCATTACGTAATAACAATTCTAAAGCATAGTTTATTTGTTTAATTGTATTTTATTTTAATTTGGGCATCCATTTTAGGCGGAATTTGCCCCTAAGATTCAAATATGAAATGACCTCAAAGGGTTAAACAAACAACAACATTTCTATTTCCCAAAATATTTCCGTAATTTCAAATTGTCCTTATGTCTAATATGTTTAATTACCAGCCAAGACATGGAATGTTTCTCAAACAGCTCCTTGAGTTTTAATGCTACACCACCAAAGCCCCTGCTGCTGCAAAATAAAATAAATTATTGGCAAAATTTATTACAAAATGAAATGAAAAAGTTATTACATTTTGGACATTTATTACAAAATGCAGCTCAACACGCCCCCACCGACAATGCAAGGTATTGGAGCGCATCAAAAGTTGAGAGGAAGTGTTTTCCTTCGCATTGGCCACCATTATGTGGCGATGTGTGTGTGTGTGTGTGTGTGTGTGTGTGTGTGTGTGTGTGTGTGTGTGTGTGGGGTGCTCCCACAATGCCATTTGATCTGTGGGAAACACTGAACCCACAGTTATGCCCCCTCCCAACCAAACTGTGTGTGCAGTCAAGTCCCCCCCACCCCCTCCCAGTTGTCGTACATTTATCGTGATTGAGAAAAAAAACTACCCAATTTATCGCGATATTAATTTCAAGTCATATCAGCCGACCCTAACAAAAAAAACAAAAAAAAAACTGCTTCTTTTTAGTCGTCCTCCTTTTTGGAAGAAAGTGATTCCACCAAACAGCCTCTCATTAACTTCCTTTGATCGTACGGAAAAGACACGAAGGTCGGATCAATGTAGAGAGAAAAGTAAAAAGTTCTCTGCGGTAAAAAAAAAAAAAAAAAAAAAAAAGAAGTAGAAGAAGAAGAAGAAGAGGATGGTGAAGCTGTGAGGAAGGGTCCTGGCCTCATCCCTACAGACTGGAGTAGAGCTGAGCTGAAACAAGCACAGGACGACTCTTCTCATGAAGGGCAGGAATTAACTGGGATTGCTGTGGCTCAGTGCACTCACAGTCTCTGCCAGTCCAGACTGCAGGGGTTTAATAAGGTACATGGATATAATGAGGCCTGAGCACATCTCAGTTTGAACTCAGCCGTTTTCACAGGAGTCCAATCCTTACCATCTCGACATTAAGCTTCATCACTTTGAAGTAGGTCTGGCCAATAACACAGTATGAAATCATTTTGATATATGCCCCCCCCCACCACACACACACACACACACACACACTATCATTAGGCTTTAATTTTGTTCATCATTTGTAATATAAAGTGCTCAGTTTGCAATTATTGGACAGAAATCGTCCATTGTATCATATAAGGTAAATACTGTACCATGCTTTTACTAGTGTTTGTTGTAACTTTTTCTTTAATTTAATTTAGGAATTATTGGATCATGTGATGTGTATTGAAGGTTGGGTGGGATGGGTGGGTGTGGGATTAGTTCAGAAATGAAAAAACAAACAAACAGTGAATCAAAAAAAAAATAAAATAAAAAAATAGCCAAATCATGTGACTAGTGGTGGTGCAGTGGTTAGCACTCGTGCCTCACAGACAGAAGGTTGTTGGTTCTATTCCCACACCAGACCTTTCTGTGTGGAGTTTACATGTTCTCCTCGTGTCTGTGTGGGTTTCCTCCAGTTTCCTCCCACCATCCAAACACATGCACTAATAGGTTAATGAGTTCATTTAAATTGTCCATAGGTGTGATTGTTTGTCTATATATGTTCAGCTCTGCACTGTAAAACTGAACAAGTTAACAGAACGACATTTTTTAAAGCAATCGAATGCCTCAATTATTTTAAGTTGATGAAACTTTTAAAAAAAATCTAATTTTGCAGAACTTCAAATGTAGATGCTTATTAAAGTTTACTTCAATTAAAACATTATTTATTAACTTAGTATTCTAAGGTTCTGTCAGTCCTTCAGTGTCTTTGTCCAAGGACACTTGGACATGTGGACAGACACAACATGAACCTCTGACCCTTCAGTCATTGGACGACCCACTCTACCAACGGAACCACAGCCAACTGTTTCCCCCTTCCTTAATTTTTCTATACTTTTTTGCTTTCTTTTCGTCTTTTTCTTTCTTTTTCATTTTTCCCTTTTTTCTTTTCTTTCTCCCATTTTCCCTTATTTTCTATTTCCACTTTTTCTTTCTTTTCTTTGTCTCTTCTTTATATCTTTTTTGTCTTCCCTCTTTTCCTTAATTTTCCTCTCCTTTTTTGAATTGTTTTCCTCTTTTTCCTTTGTTGTCCCCTCTTTTTTCCTCCTTAATTTTTTGCTCCTTTTTTGTTTTCTCCCCCTTTTCTTCTCCTCTTTTTCCTTCTAGTAAATCATTAGTAAATCCACCTTTAATTCATGACTTACTCTTCAACATCGAGCTAAATGTAAGAAGTTTTCAGAAATATTAATCCACCAGGACAGTGTTTTATATATATATATATATATATATATATATATATATATATATATATATATATATATATATATATATATATATATATATATATATATATATAAGGGACTTTTTGGGGTCATTTCTGTTATGGCTTTAGTCTGAGAATCTCTATCTGTTCAATGGAAAGTGAGGACAGTTACTGTGACAGGAAACAAATCACATCTTCCCTTTGCTTTTACTCTGTCTTTCCCACATTTCAATATACAGATACATGTTTGATACTGATGTTCCCTTTTTTTGTCCTTTTTTTGTTTCCCCCTACTTTCCTTTCTTCCTTAATTGTATTTAATTTGTTTGGTTTTACTTTTCCTCTTTTTCTTAGTTTTTCCTTTTTTGTGTCTTTTTCCTTCATTTTTAATTACATTTTTGGTTTCTTTTCCTGTTTTTCCTTTCTTTTTCCCTTTTCCCTTTTTTCTTTTCTTTCCCCCATTTTTCCTTGTTTTATTTGTCCACTTTTTCTTTCTTTTTCAGAATTTTTTTCTTCTTTTACCTTTTTTTTATCCTCCTTCCTTTTCCTTAATTTTCTCTCTTTTTTGTTTTCTCCCCCTTTTCTTCTCCTCTTTTTCCTTCCAGTAAATCATTAGTAAATCAACTTTTAATTCATGACCTACTCTTCAACATCGAGCTAAATGTAAGAAGTTTTCAGAAATAAATATATATATATATATATATATATATATATATATATATATATATATATATATATATATATTTATTTATTATTTATTTATTTGTTTTTTTAGGGACTTTTTGGGGTCATTTCTGTAACAGCTTTAGTCTTTAGTCTGAGGATCTTTATCTGTTCAATGGAAAGTGAGGACAGTTACTATGACAGGAAACAAATCACATCTTCCCTTTGCTTTTACTCTGTCTTTCCCACATTTCAATATGCAGATACATGTTTGCAAAAAATCTGGCTTATCTCCATACGACCCCCGGGACGTAGCTTTTCTCCGAAAAAACAAGAGCGCTGTTGAATTCTCAGCCCCTCTGAGTGATTCTATGGAAACAGTCTGACTATTGTTGGCTCATAATAAGATGATAATTTCTATCATTTCTTCAACTCTCTGCTTCTGCCTTTGATGCACACCAACATGTCGACATCTGAAAGTTGACAGATTCTGCTGCCGTCGCGCTGATAAAACTGATGCTTTTTCGCCGTGACAAAGAGATCAATAAAAAAACTCAAGAAGGCAAGACACATTAAAACAAAACTGGAAAAACAAAGCGGTGTGAGAGATTATACTTTTGTTTCAAGAAATAAAACCCTGCGAGTATTTGCCTCATCAAGGATTTCTACCGAGCTCAAATAAGTGAGATTAAAATTAAACCCTAGATCAATATCTTCTATTTATATGTGGAAGCAGAGCTAATTTTCCTACACTTGACCTTGCAGGATCTACAGCAAAGCTTAAAGGAAATAAAATAAAATAAAAAAAAAAACAGCTGTGTTTAAGGCAGTCTTTCTCAAAAAGCAGTGCATTAAATAAATCTGGACGTACAGAATAAAAAAGAAATAATAAGAATTAACGCTAAAATATAAAAAACCAGGGTGTATTTGTCTGGTATGAACTGAAACACAACATTTACCAACGGACTAATGTCTGGGTTCATGTCGACGTTCAGAACTTTTTTAGATCATTTTTCTATCGTTATGTTTTTGCGTTTTACAAATGGGACATTAGAGGAATTAACAACTTTTCACAACGTGGAAAATTTTGGAAAATATCAGTAAGTGTTGAATGCTTCAAATACACAGAATTTAGCAAAAACTGATGTAAAATATATAAAAAAAAAAAAAAGTAGAATCAATCCAATGTGACATTATGAGCTCAGCTATATAACAAGTCATAATGTACTGTAATAAAATCATTAGCGCATAATGTAATAATGTAATGACTTATTAATCTCACCCAACATTGGTTCAGAGAGATTATTGTAATCACTGTGTGTGTGTGTGTGTGTGTGTGTGTGTGTGTGTCCGCAGAGACATATCATGCTATAACTCAATGAATACTTGAGATATCACCATGAAATTACATGGACGTATACATATAGCTAATATGCATTAGATCCAATGATCCATTTGAGTAAAGGTCAAAGGTCAAGGTCACAATTAAATAAAAGATCAAAATCACATTATCAGTTCTAACTCAAGAACGGAGGGTCACAGAACTTTGGGATTGGATATTCTTAGAATTAACAATAGAATAGGTTTTGGTCCAAACAAATATTGGTTTCAGATCTGCTTCAAATTATGGAGTGACTTTTGGGATCAAATTAATTTTATCCCCAAAAACACTCCATAAAGACAAATGACAAAAGTTCATGTTTTTAACATATGATGGATGGTGTGTTATTACACATATATGGCGCACTTTAAAAAAACAAAACAAAAAACAAAACTGATGCAAATATTTGTTGTGGTGTATGTGGTAGAAACTGAAGGAAAAGTCTGCATCTCCCTGATAGCAGATGCACATGAGGCAAAGAAAGATGCAAATCCTAGACATCACAGGATACGCTAGCGCTGAGCTGGTTGTTGCAAGGAGCGTGGAGAGGGCATGACACTTACGTTCAAGGCATTCTTAGCAGCCTCCGCCTCTGATCGACTGTCAAAGCTGACAAACCCCACTGGCTGGGGAGACAAGAAGACAGAAGAAAAAGAAAGAAACATGGTTTAAGGCAGAAAACTGAGTCGGCATTTCTGTCTGAGTGACATCGACATGTTGCTTTTATTTCATTATTTCACTTTATTTCACACACACACACACACACACACACACACACACACACACACACACACACACACACACACACACACACACACACACACACACACGTCTGCCTCTCTTTGGCTTTTTCCCTCTTGCTTCTGTTTATAAAATGTAAGAGAAGAGAGAAAAAGAGGGAGGGGGAGGGAGGGGAGGGGAGTGAAATGCAGCTTGGACGCTTACATTTTACAAGCAGAGTTCATGGTTCGGCTCCCCTATGCCCAAAAAAGGGCAACGTGGGAGAGGGAAAGTACGAGGTGATAGAGAGAGGGAGAAAATCAGCTGAAAAAGGGAAAGAAATGAAGAGAGCCAAAGGATTCAAAAGGCAGGAAGGGGGGGGGGGGTCGACTGATATTGATTTTTTTGGGCCGATATTTTTATTTTTTTCCTCCATCAGTCTGAGTCGATGACCGATATTTTTAAGTTGATATTTGTAAACCATTATTTCCAAGTCGATATTTCTAAAGTGATATTTCTGAACCTATATTTGGAGCCAATATAGATTTTTTTTCTCCGTTAAATAAAATGTCAGAAAATCTTCTTTAATTACAATTAGAAAATATAAATTGTGGGAGTTAAACTAAAAAAATATTATCAAACATCCACCTTTACTTCTTTCTTTCTTTCTTTCTTTCTTTCTTTCTTTCTTTCTTTCTTTCTTTCTTTCTTTCTTTCTTTCTTTTACTAAAGGAACTAAACAAATGTGACAGTGTGAAAAATAAGTCACTTCAGATGGAAAATAAGTGGAGAGAAACTGTGACTTTATATATTACTGTTATGACTTATTTCACAATTTTTACATTTTATCTTAAAATTATGCCTTTTTTAAATCTCATATTTATATAGATTTTTTAAATCTAATGATGAAGATGATGGCTTTTTATTTCAAATGTGACTTTATATATTACAGTTATGACTTATTTTTAAATTTTATCTTAAAATTATGCCTTTTTTAATCTCATTTTTTAAATCTAATGATGACTTTTTATTTCAAATGTGACTTATTTCTTTTCATTTTTCCTAAATTTCCTGTCTATACCCACAAAACTGAATAACTGTGACCCTATCAAACACATTATCTACTCACTTTTATAGGCTTTATTTTAGATACTTTTTTAAACTTTTCAGACTTTTCCTGGTTAAATAAGTATTATTACATTAATGGCAACAACAAAAAAAGTTTTACTTTTTATTTTTTTTTACTTAAAATTAAGAAGTTGTACTTTTTTTTTAACTTTTACTTTTATTCAGTATAGGAATTGAATCATAACTTCTACTTTTTGCACAAGTAGCTGTACTTCTACTTAAGTACAGGATGTGAGTACTTTAAACACCTCTGTTGGTCGATCATTAGTGGAATGGGAGGGGGTGAGGAGAAGAAAAAAAAAAAGGTTGAAAGTGAGAATAAAAATGAAAAAGACAGAATGAATGGAAGGAAGTGATGTTGAAATGTTTTTGAGGACCTCCCTGTCCAGGCCTGTTAGCTGCTAAAACGCTTCCTTTCACGTCTATTTCACCTGCACATTGTTTTATATTCAGAGAACACGGCTCTGGAGACGCTGTCCACTGCAGTAAAAGGTGAAGCAAAAGCAAAACAAAGTACAAAGATGCAGTTGGAAGCTGTCTGTTTTCTAACCAGCACTGCAGATACGGCGGGAAGAAAAAAAAAAATAACACCATCATCGTTGTGTGTGAGGAGAAAGTGAATTCTCTGAACGTGTTTCTCCCGAGGGGTCGCACTGCTGCTGCTGCTGCTGCGACTGATCTGAAAAAGCACTGTAGGGTTATGGGAATTTTGTACAACCAACGAAGGAAACTGGGGAAAAAAAAAAAAAAAAAAAAGAGCGAGTGAAGACGTCAGGAGGAAGAAGTGTAGCCGGAATATAAATAGAAAGGGTCTGAGTTCTGCCTCTTTGCTATATATGGAGATGACTGTGTGTTCTTTGACTGCTGAGGAGACCATCCATGCATTTACACAACTATTGTCAGGGGCGTTGCTCATGGCGACGGTCACAACAAGTACTTTGTGAGATCAGTTTGTGAAGAAAATGAGAATAATAATAATAACAATAACAATAATGCTGTCCTACTACACTGTAAAGAATTATTTGGGGGTTGGTAAATACAAACTATAGAAATCTATTCAACTTTAATAATAATAATAATAATAATAATAACAATAATAATAATAACAATAACAATAACAATAATAATAATAATAATAATAATAATAATAATAATAATAATAATAATAATAATAATAATAATAATAATAATAATAATAATAATAATAATAATATTAATAATAATAATAATAAATTACCAGTAAAATCTACTATGACTAGTTACATTCTACCTATTTTTAAACAATAACAACTAGTTTTTAAAATAATAATATAATCTACCCCATAATATTGTGACGTGTTGGAGGAAGAGTTGGAGGGATTTCCCAGCATGCATTAGTACAAACTAGTTGGGACAGTTTTAATGTGTTTTACAGTGTTTTGAGTTGATGAGACGTGCTGTTCTTTATATATATATAATTGCACAGTTTTATCCTTGTTCTTTATTTTTGTATTTTGTTGAATGAATATTTCTATTGTGTTCAATATTTTTGTACCATTAGCTTTAAAGTGTCTCCTTTGTCTCATCGTGACCATCTGTAGTGGTGTTTTGTAATGGAATAGATAAAATTAATACAGGAATGATACATTTTACATGCTTTTTATAGCTCTGATATTGATATACATGTTGGTATCAATACTATTGACATTAGGAGTAATATGTCATTTGTTCAAACCTACATTAAATACATCAAAATGTTATTTTTAACAGTTAAGAGTTAATATTGCTCATGTTTTGTCTAATGTGTTGTGTAATCTGATGGGATATGTTAGGTGGTTTTAACCTCATTTCTTTTAGTGTTTTATAGATGTTGAAAAATATCTGAAATAAAGTTATTACATTTTGGACATTTATTATAAAATTACTATCACTACACTATTCAAAGGTTGCCTTAACAGAGAATTCATTGCAAATTACAGATTTTTTTTGTTTTGTTTGATGAAAATGTTCCATGTGTTGGGGCAATTTATTACAAACTGTGGCTTTATTAGAAAATTAAATCATAAAGTTGCTACATTTTGGACTTTTTTACAAAACGTTGCTCAATAGTGTGACCTTTTTTACTGTCTGTCTGTCTGTCTATCTATCTATCTATCTATCTATCTATCTATCTATCTATCTATCTATCTATCTATCTATCTATCTATCTATCTATCTATCTATCTATCTATCTATCTATCTATCTATCTATCTATCTATCTATCTATCTATCTATCTATCTATCTATCTATCTATCTATCTATCTATCTATCTATCATAACTTTATTATATTTTGGACATTTATTACAAAGTCACTATCACTACAATCTTCAAAGGTTGTATTAAATAAAATATATAGTAAAAAAAAAAAAAAAAAAAGTCAAATAAAAGAGAAATAAATGAGTAAGAAAATTCCCCAAACTGCACAAAGGGATTTTACTTGTTGCAAAGAATTTCACTTGTCGAGAAATCTTTCCTTTGTTCTTAGTTTTTATGGTATTACTTTGGATCTAATTCGGCCTAAACCCTTCTAATGAGCGTGTTGTGTCTATATGGGATATGGCGTAATGTGCTAATAAGTACACTGACATGAAGCTAAATTGCTTAACTCTGAACATGGACACCTGCCAGCTGAGCTCATTTTCAGTCCTGAACCCCTGGAGGCAAAACTCAACGTCAGTTCTACTCTTGTCAAAATGCTTCCTTTGACACCTCAAAATTCTTCTCCACCACCATCCCCTTTTCTTCGTACATCCCACCGGAGTTGACTGACTGCGACTATAAGAAGAGGATCCGACTGCCAAAGGCAAGTTGGTGCAACACTTTTTCCTATCCCCCCTGCCAGTAAACTTTTCTTTTTTCTTTCTATTCCAGGTACTTCTTGATGAAAGGTGCTAATCCGTCATAGTCAACAGCCCGATAACACCAAGCGGGGGGGGGGAGGAGAGACGAAAAAGAATTAAAGGTGTTGATGAGAAAGAAATAGTGTAATGCAAACAGTAAGAACATGATGAGCGAGTGAGTGACGCCTTCATTCACTAGTGTCTTTAACTGTTCATTCACCACCTCTGCAGCGTACCTGTTTAGAGGTGAGCTTTATCAAGGAGCCTTCGTAGCCCTGAAACAAAGGGGAAAAAAAAAACAGGCAATTAACAAGGATTGATAACTTTAATTTAAATGTAAATGAGCATGTATTACAGTACAGTCATTTTAACCACAGGTGTCACATACAAACTAATGTTATGAAGTGGGCTGGACCACAAAATAATATAAATAATAGGATAAAAACTAATAAATATTGTCAACTCCAAAGTTTCTTCATATGTTTTTGGGTGGAAAAAAAAAAGTTAAATTCCATAATGAAAGTATCTACATCTAAGTGTTTCCAGTCACAACAAAGCCCCGCCCCTCGCAAATGTTTTAGCTCTTATTGGTCGTCTTCCTCTCAAAATGTGAGACTGGGTTTGACCCGTCAAGGTCACTCAAGGTCAAAGGTCATGATGATAACAACAACAACAACAACAATAATAATAATAATAATAATAATAATAGATTATATTTCTATAGCGCTTTTCAAGGCACTCAAAGTGTGTTACATTATTGATCCATTATTCATTCACTCTCATATGCTCCCTCTGGTGGTGGTAAACTACATATGTAGTCACAGTTGTCCTGGGGCAGACTCACAGGAGCGTGGAAGCGATTTTGCACCTATGTTCCCTCCGACCACCACCAAAAATTCATACATCAGTGTGAGTGACACTGGAGGCAAGGAGGATGAAGTGCCTTGCCCAAGGACAAAACAGACAGACTAGGAGAGAGCGGGACTTGAACCACTGACCCTTTGGTTAATGGATGACCCGATCTACTAACTGAGCCATGGCTACTCTTGGAGCCTACTTGTAGTTTCCCCATCTGTCGATAATAGTAAATTAGTATTTATAACCACTTTTTTTGGAATTACGACCATTTAAAGCCATTTGACCTTGAGTTTGACCTTTTAAGGTCACTCAAGGTCAAAGGTCATGGCACCATTTTGAAGCCCATGCCAGGTTTCCTATCTGTAAATAATAGTAACTAAGTCTCCATTTCCACTCATTTTTTCATTACAGTCCATTTCTGGGTTTTTTAGGTATTGACCCCCAGTGACCCCTGACCTCTTGGGTCAACAATAGGTCAAAATTTATACACACTGAAAGACCAGCAGTCAGTGACAATGGATGGACATGCTTGTTTTTACCTACAGTTATTGTTGTATTTTGCCTAAAAAAGGGAGTTCTTCAGTTAATAATAATAAAATAACCTTTATGAACTTCTATATGATCTTTGAATTAAATATATATATATACTATAATGAATGGTGACACATGAAAGAAATAAACTCACTTGGACGTTATCTGGATTCAAAATAATATTAAACTGTGATGAAAAAAAGGAGAAAGGTAAGGTAGAACAGGTAACAGTGACATGTCACATAATAAAACTACAGTTCAGACAAAAACAAAACAAATTGTCCAGTGCACTTAATTCTTTAAGTCAGTTCTTTTTAAAATAAACATTCAGGTGAAGTAGAACAGGGAACAGTACAGAGGTGTCCTGAACTTTGCCTGTCAGTAAATCATGGAAGGGGAAAAAAAAGAGCATTTCAGCCAACGCAACAGGCCAATACAAGATAAAAACCTGAAATATTGACCCAATATGTCATCTGGCTGAAATAGATAATAAAAAATAATACATTCAAACATCTCATGTGTTTCCAAAAGCCAAAGAAAAAGGTGGATTTTAAGGAGTTTAGGAGAAAAAGCTAAGTCACCCCTGGACTTGTGTGAAGTTTTTTGGCACAAACAGGAGCAGCTCATCAGCAAATATTCAAACGTTCAACTTTAGTGTGTGTGATTGGAAGACAGAAGAGTTTAATCCACCACGCCAAAGGGTCCAATCTGGCCTGTAGGATGAATTCCACTAAATATATTAATGATCAATGGTGTAAAAATAATGTGAATTCAGGTTACATATATAAAAAAATTTGATCTCCAATGGCACATGGAAGGACTGGGACTTTTTCCGGTAGCCTGCCACATCCACTTCAATGGTGATGGATCAGATCAATTGAAAATATTGTTGTGCATAGGACGTAGGTATCTTGGATGAACAAACCCCTCACCTAATCTAAAAAATATATTTGCACAAGCTAGCATCTGGTCATAAAATCTGAGGTAGAAACGGTATCTTTGATTATGTGCTTCCTTTTGAATTTTAACTTTCAGGACTGAAGTTGGACTCATTATTTCATCACTATATATCATCATCTTAGCTGTTGGCTTTAGCTTTTGGCTAATCTATATCTTTGCAGAAGGCTGAATATTCACAGAGTCATTGAGAACGGTTGTAGAAGCGCTACTAGTATCTAGATTAGATCTGTGCAGAAAGAGTGACGGAACAAACCTGGAATATGAGAAATTCCAACAGAGCTTCGACTGCTATCTAGCTAACGGTACATGTACCTACATCCTACTTTGCTATAGCTTTGATAAACTGTACTTGGTGAACATGAGACTCTTTTGCTTTGTTTATGTGTAAATGGACTCTATATCATGGCTGTGTTTGTATTTGCTGAACATGTTACCATAAAAGTTTTAACTTGGTGAATTGCAATGGCATCCGAAAAGTGAGGGAAAATACAATTTTGTCTTTTCAAAGGGGTGGGCCAGTATTTAAGAGATAGAGGGGTGGTTCCTTTGACAAAATCACTTGGTTTTATGGCCTTAATCATCACCCAAGTGGATGTGCTGAAATTCTCACCTTGCATTTTGTCACTACATGCTAACAATGTACCCAATGTAGCTAAAGCTAACGGAACAAAAAAGGTAGAACAGCTTCTTTCTTCATGCACCATTTTTTTTTTTTCAAAAAATCTGAACAAACACCCCTGGGATAGAAATGATTGTAAATGAGTATAACTATTAGCATCTCACTCCCACAATTCCTTGCACTCTGGCAGTTTGGCAAGACTTGCCTGGAGTCATGATGAGTCGTAACTTACAATACATCAAAAACCTGCCTGGAAAGTAGTATTTAAAAAATGTACGATGAGGTCTGAAACAAACTGTCAGAAGAAAAATACATAATAATAACAACTGAATTATTATTATTATTATTATTATTATTATTATTATTATTATTATTATTATTATTATTATTATTATTATTATTAACTAAAAGAGTGAGTGAGTTTTCTTTTGTATGGTACACAAGTGTTTTTAGAAGAGACTGAATATATGTAAAATGTATAAGACATGTAATAAAATAAAATAAAATACAATTAATGTAAAATAAAAGACATTTATCTTTCAGATCTTGAGCTGAAAGAGTGTTTTAGATGGAGTAGCATTTATCCATTTATCAGGATACTGACTATTTTTGGTCATTTCCACAAGTTTTAAATAAAGCGTCAATTCTGTTCTTTAACAAGGTCAAGAAGTATATTGTTTTTTTGTTTTTGTTGAAGCTGTAAGCAATGAATAAAATGATTTTTCTAAGTTTATGACCTTATGAGAGTTGTTTAATTGCATGTGTTTCCTTTTAAGCATGTGTTGCTCAGATGTTTTATGGCTAAAGGAGGGAGTCTGTTGTCACAGCAAACGGCGAGTCACTAGACAATCATACGAAAAATAAAAAAAAAGTGCCTATGAGTGCTCGACAAGGGGTGAAAATGTTGAAAATAACGCCATAATATTGCTTTGACTAAATTTTGCATGCAGAGATTTTTTTCCTTATAATCGGCTTCCAGATGCAACATGATTAATATATATATATATATATATATATATATATATATATATATATATATATATATATATACATATATGTCTAGTTAGTCCTAAACACCATTACCACCTGTATTTCAACCCATATAAAGTTGCCTTTCCCTGAAACATTAAAGATATCATAGGAATCTAGATTAGGAGTGTACATTCCTTGCATAACAGACTTACAAATGACTTGTCTGGGGAGTTTCATGACTCATAAGGACCATATGGATTGGATTGTTTTGTCTTTCACCATTAATCAAGATTCACTGCTTTCAACACTCATGATATAAACCTTTTACTTAGTATGCATACCATGAGCTTATCTATAGCAAAAGCCCCATGATTCAATTTAAGTGTCCGGCTCCTGTGCTATTAAAGTGCATTATTTTAGGGCACCGGTCCAAAAAAATCCCCCACCCGGGTTCACCTGAAAACCACCGAAAAGGTCCTGTTTGTGCAATGACAGAGGGAGTTTTCTGAAGTGAAACAAATCGCTTTGTTTTTGTCTCTCTCTCTCTCTCTCCCTCTCTCTCTTTCTCTCTCTCGCTCTCAGGCAGCGAGCCATTTTTCCATGAGACGTGCACACATAGCTTCCCAAGGATCAAGATGTGATTGAACCTCGGGCTTTAGGAACACAGACACTCCAACCTCGGGAGAGTTTCCATTGCCGTTTATTTCATCACCATTAATGGAGGTCCCATTGACTTGCTGGAAAGAAAAGCTGCTAAGAATAGCTGCGGTCCATCCATTTAAAACATACAAACATACCTTAAATGGTCTGAACAGGAGATAGAGCTCCCGCGGCTTAATATCCAGTGGTAGCCCGCTGACAAATAGCGTTCGGACCTGAAGAAGACAAGAGAGACAGAGAGATCATGTATTTTTCATTAACCTCCACTAGTTATAAATAGCCACCTTGCATACCTGACAGTAACAGATGAGGTTATATGAGGGAGGACACTGGAGAAAGGAACAGGAGTTAAATAGTTCCCAGAGCTGGTTTTACATTCAAAGACAGACTTCACAAATACTGATAGACTTGGTAAACACCACCACACACCCTTCCATAGACAAACCTTTCTACACTAAGTGCATTGTGTTCCTCTAGTGTAATCTATGGTCTGCTGTACTTTATGGCTATCCTCCCTCACAGCGTCTACCCTCTGTTTTACATTTGAACTTTTCAACTTGCAACTCGAGCTTGCATCGCTGAGGAATTACAATGTATACGCGAGCTAAGAGGGACTGCGGGAAAATTTAATTATTGTGGGCCATACCGAGGCGGAGAAGGTGGAAAAACCACACAGGGAGTGACATAAGAGAGAGACGCCAAAAGGGCTTTTAGGCCAGGAAGTTGAGAGATAATTAGGCACTTTGACAGATGAGGAAATGAACGCAGCGTGATTACTTCAGGTGTACAGAAGGTAGAGTTAATCCTTTGTTGGGTAAGTGACTATTTTGGGTTATTTCCACATGCATTATAAGACAGAGACAGGAGCAGTTACGGTGCAACAAACTCAGGTCCAATGTGGTCTACAGGGTCTGTAAGTACCATGAATTAATGGTACTAATGTAAGGGGTAATGTAGATGTGGACAGAAGTCACATTTCCACTACATGGTAACTCCTACTTGATTCTACTGGGATACCAGGAACTATCTGTTGAGAGCATTTAAATACAGACACTAAAGCACCTGGATATTATTCTGCCCTTTGAAGCAAAAAGGCAGGAACTGCATTTTTTTTTTTCTTTTTGCGAAAATGAGTTATTGTGTTTTATGCAACCTTCAAATCATTCTTTGTCATGTAATAAAATATCTAATCTCAAATGTCTGTCGTTTTGGAGAAAATTGGTGAGTGTTTGTACAGTAACTGCAAAAAGTACTAGTAAAACAAAGCAAATAGGGAGTAAAGACCATTACTGTGTTCTTAAAAATGTCTATTTAGGACCCTGCACCAATAGTTTACAGTGAATCACTGTATTAGACTGAAACAGATTATGGAATTACTGTATTTTCCACACTACGAAGGTTTTTCATATATAAGGTGCATTAAGTGAAGTCAAAAGTATGAGATAAAAAGACAAAATTTTGAGATAAAAAGTCAGAATTATTATTATTTTTGTAGAAGTAGTTAATATGCAGTAACAATAACTGTCCAATAATCTACCTAAAACTACTGGTACTGAACAACAACAGAACTTTAAGCTCATTTTTCTCAGTTTGGTGTCTGTGCAGGTACTGCCTTTTTACTTTGTAGGACAGTATAGTACCTGGATGTCATCACGAGGTGCCGTCAAGCTCACGCTGACGCTCACGCCACCAAAGACAGAAAAATTTCAACTTTTCTGTTTTTATAAAAACCGTGGGTCGCACGTTCATAACGCATTGACACAGATCAGTGTTTACACTGCTGACACATCACGTTACAGGACCGTTTGGAACCTCAGCAGAGTAGATACCAAAAATCTGCAAGTACAATCAAGTAGAAGCAATACTAATGGAAATATGACTGTAGTTTAATGCTCGAAAATACATGTTCCTAGTACCTTGCATGTGTTTTTCTGCTAATTTCATTTTAAAATATACAGTGTTCCCTTGCTATAACACAGTTTATGTTTTGTGATCTTGCTGTTTCACAGTGCAATTTCGCAGGTTTTTACAAAATACAGATGAAGCAGTTGATAGTAAATATATCGGTATATTAATCCACATGATGACAGCCCATAATACTACACCATGATCAGTCCAGGACATTCAGTCTTTGATGTCCAATGTAAAAATTCAGACAAGACAACACAACAAGTGATGACAAAGTTTATCAGCAATTCCCTGACACTGTGATGCTCAGGTAGTTATCCTGGAATGGAAACGCTACGTCGTGGATTTCACTCATTGTGGGTTATTTTTAGAACATAACCCCTGTGACAAACGAGGGACCACTGTCCAACTGTCCCAGCCCTCTGGGATGAGATACAGGGGCCTCTGCTACCGCACCACCAGACTCACCAATATCAGAATCAGAATCAGAATCCTTTTATTGTCATTGTCCCATTTGAGAAATATGACATTTAAAATAGAGCCGCTCTTGTTAAAACAATGCAACGTTAGAAAAGAAAAGGTGTGAGAAGCATAGTTAAAAAACAAAAAAAAAAAAAAACAATACAGAAAAATAAAAACTGTACAGTACAAGATAAAAAATTTAAATAGAATAAAACTCTGGATAAAAATCTGTGTACACACACATACACACACACACACACACACACACACACACACACACACACACACACACACACACACACACACACACACACACACACACACATATACATACACATACAAATACATACATGGCTGAATGAGAGGCTGACCATTTGAATACATACATACACACACACAAACCTACACATACATATACATACACACACATATATACATATACATACTTACACATACATATACATATACATATACACATACACATACACATATGCACACACTACTGAAATTGCACTTTAAAAATATCTATGTCCTATAAACTATGTCTATGTCCAGATTCAGGTTTGGTTGTTTGCGTTGTTTGCGACAATAGCTTCATCCACCAGGCTGTCAGGATGTCATTGAGAACACTCACCCACTCGCCTACCATGAAGCCAGGTGCCTATCAAATGGATCCATCTATGTATGTGTGTATGCTTGTCCTTCTACCTTTTTTTTAGTGATTGTCTTATTTGTATGTACCGAGACCAGTCGATTTTAAATCAGAGCTGCTTCCATTGTTCTCTTTTCACACCATAGAAAAGTCATTTATATCTTAGCTTGACATTCCATCAGGCCATCAGGATGCTACACTAAGATTCTGCATCTTCTACTTTTGTACTTTTGCATCAGAAAAATCTGTCTAGGCCATACAACATGGAATACACCACATACTGCAGTAACCCTGTCCTGCATGTTTTAGAGGTTTCCGTCTTCTGCTGAGCTGAATGAGAGGCTGACCATTTGAATCAGATGTGTTGAAACAGGGAAACATCTAAAACATGCAGGACAGTAGCTCTCTAGGACCATGATTACTGACCCCTGGGTTATACATTTGTCCCATTATGTCTGTCTGCACTTTAATGTCTATGTTGTCTCTGTCCATGTGTGAGACGATGAGAAACTCAATTTGAATTCCTACCTTGTATGACCAGTGCATGTAAAGAAATTAACAATAAAACTGACTTTGATATATAGTTCTTGTATTTATTTATTTGCTACATACAAGCATGGAAATGAATATGGTAACTTCATTGACCTTGATTTTCTACACGACTATAAAAAAGTAATGAAGTATACGTCCTGCAGTAACACACTATGGTTGGAAGTTTGAATGTCAGAGTATTTCGATGAGTGAGTAAAGTGTTAAGGTGGTGTTTTTAACCATGACATCACCGTAAATTTGTAGTAATTGATAAAAAAAAACAAAAAACTATGGACGGATTTTGATTCAAACTTCAGGATGTGTTGGGAGTGTGACAATGTACAAATGATTACATTTTGGTGGTGATCCGGAAGAGATTCTGGATTCTGGATCACTTTGAAATATATTCTCCATTTACCACAATGTAAAATGTCAAAGTGATCCAGAATCCAGGATCTCTTCTGGATCACCACCAAAATGTAATCATTTCCAGATCTCCTCATTACCAACCTAACCCCTAAATTTAATCAAAATCCATCCCTAACTTTTTGGAGTTATCTTGCTAACTAACAGACAGACAAACAAACTCCGTCAAAAACATCCTTGGCGGAGGTAATAAAAATATATGATGAGTTGAGAGACAATCCCAATGGATAAAAGACGAACTGAGTCTAAAAGTGAAGCACTATGGTCCTGTTTATCTGTCAAATGTTTATTGTGGTCAGTTTTAGAAGCTGCAGCTCTTTTATAATTCATAGTTTGAATTATTGTTTGTTCAGTATTAATTTTATAGCCTTGTAAATACAAGCTGGATTTACTGTATATATGTCCTGACCAATTAAAATCAAATTGTCACTTATTTATGCAGTAATTTACACTTGCTTTTTCTGCCTCCATCTATAATACTAATACTAATACTAATACTAATACTAATACTAATACTAATACTAATACTAATACTAATACTAATATAGACTAAATATCATGTAAGATGACTTGCACTTATTTTTTATAGTTTGTATTGTCCTGTAAATTATTTAATGTTTTAACTGTTTTGTTGTAACTGTCTGTTATATTTTATGTTGCCTCTTAATCTCCTTGTTAAAAAAAAGTTGAATAATAATTAAATTAAATTAAAAAAAAAAAAACTTAGTTGAAAAACAGTATAGCAATCTATTACATGATTTAAAAAATTTATTTTTCTAATTTGTCAGGTTCAAATGAGGTCATGAGCCAAAGAAAAAAAGGTTTGAGGAGCACCGGGTTAAGGATAAGAGAGAAAATATCAGTTACTTTTGAGTGAAAATCAAAATCTGACATGAAGAAGAGTAGTGTAGTTGGCAAAAAAAATATGGGCTGACAGATTTAGATCAAATACAGCTGGAAATGAGTAGAAAAGGAGCCAATTTGAAACATGGCCTTAGAAACTATGGAGAGAATGCACTTAAGAACACGAGTACAAAGTTTACTACACTATAAAATGTTAAAACTGCAGCTGAACAACATACTTACAGAGACTTGTCACTAAAATCTCACCCTGAACACCAATGAACATGTTGTAACAATAGATGCAAATGAGCACAGTTGTTTGAGATTAAAAAAAACTAAACAAAACAGTACAAAAAAAACCCCCATCAAGAGCCAATGCCAAGAACATTTTGTGTCAAACAAGTAAATATTTCAACACATCATAATGCTGACATATTAGCAATACCGCAAATATTTGGGAAACACAAAACAAAGCAACACAGCAGGAATAAGATGTGAAGACTGGAGATTTTATAAGAAACAGAAGAGGCTAAAAAGGTCGTATTTGTGATCATTATTAGAACAGGGGTCTCAAAGTCATCTTCTTCAGGGGTCACAAAAATAACCTATAAATAATGACAACTCCAAATTGTTTTCATTGTTTTAATGCAAACCCCCCTCATTAAATTATGAAAATACTTTTATAAATTATCCAAAATGCAAAAAAAGTTAGGTTTTATAAGGAAAATAAAACAAATTTAACAATAATTTGCCTCAACGCCTCATTTATTCATGTGTTTTATTATGGAACAGTTCAACAAAGACACTAAACTATTCATAACAGAATCAGAAAATGGTTCAAATTGTGTCGCATTTTATTTAGACATGATCACAGGGTGATCCCCTGTTTCTCAACGGGGGTCTGTACTGCCCCCGTTGAGAAACACTAATCTACATTGAATTCATCAGTTAATTAAATATGGGAAAATACATGATTTACACTGAAAAAAAACTCAAATTAAAGACTATAATATTACAATAAATGGTGATAAATCCCCCCCCACAAAATAAGAATAAATATAGAAGAAAAATAATTTGGGAAGTGCCATTAAAGTAGTACTGAGTGTGTATGGGTTAAAACTAAAATAACATTTGCATTACTTCCAAATAAATAAATAAATAACAGCCTCCAGTGACGTGCTTTCGAACAAGTGTACGCCTTGTGCTTGGAGTTATCACCCAATTTAGTCAGTTGTAAAATCAAAGCTTTAACTCACGAGAGTAGTCGACAACCAAACAATAGACCGAGCGTGTTAAAGCATCCTCAGACTACTCCACCCTGCACATCAATGCTGACACTGTGATAAGTGGATTTAGATGTAAAATTTAATTATTTACTCAATAATGTGATTCTATTTCAGTCTGAATTCGGGATAAAACCATAGGTATGCAATTACAGTGAGTAGATTCAAAGCCCAGAGCTTCATTAGATTGTGAATTCACAACTGGAGGGACAAAGGAACTGCTGAACTAACACTACACCTCATTCCCATATGTAACCTGATACGCACCACTGATGCCAAAGCCAGCAACAGACAAACAAAGGAGCTTAGCAACTGTGGGGGGGTGGGGGGGTGGCGAGCACCAAACTGGTCACCCAGCCAAAAAAACCACCCCAGAAAAAACGAAGAATCGCCATCAACTTTTGTCACCTTGGATCTTATCTTATCTTATCTGAGGCGAGTTGAACCCCGCCGGGCCTTCACTGGGCTGAGGCTGCAGAGGATCTGTTTAAAGAAGCCTGTTAGAAGGTTTGGAGAGTGTCCTTATATGGACGTACATGGGAACAAAGAGTCAGAGCAGGATGGTATCAATCAGGCACGAGCAAGGGCAGTCGCTGACAGCTGCCGAGGCTGATAAAACTAATAAGAACGCTGGTTAAAAAAAGCAATAAAAATAGCGCTGAAAACTGAAAATCCACACAGGTGTCCAAACCAACCCAAGCATCAAAAACTGTAGCTTTCCCACTTCTTTTTCTGACGCGTTTACGAACGGTGTTTTGTTGCTGTGTCGGTGAACCTGAACATAACTCTTGCTGAAATCTGCACACGACCCTGAAATGATGCCAGAAAACATCAGAGGAAGAACTTTTAGATGTCGAACGCTGCTCTCGCTTGCTGCTTTGGTGATGACAGGTTTATGTTTCACTTTCAAGTTTGGTTTAACCTTGTGTGCATGACGCTCCACTGCACCCCAAAGCTCACTTTCTACAAAGCAAATGTATCAATTTAGACTTTTCACATAAGATTACAGTCGTGGTTTTTTCCCACCACGCCGAGGCTGAAGAACTGCAGTGTGTTTTTTGTGCAGCTCCGTAACCTCTTACACACACATACACTTCTGCCTGTGGTACCGTGGTAACCCTGTATGACATTTGAACTAATATACACATGTGATACAGCCACATAACCAGAAGAACATCCGCTAAAAGCAGAACACAACTCAAATAAACACTTCTATGGACACATCTGCAAACCAGGCTAACAGTGTGAGACCAACATATGTCAAGAATAATCTAATATAGAGCTGGGTGTTATGGCCAAACAATACAATCGCAGATTTTTTCACAACTAATTAAACACAGCTCAGCTACGGCAGTTATATTGGCAATGGGGGCAACCATAGTTCAGTTGGAAGAGCGGTTTCTCTAATAACAGAAAGGGTTGTTGGTTTGAATCCCGCTATCCGAGGCAGTCTGTTATGTCCTTGGGCAAGACACTTCACACTCACACTGGTGTATGAATGTTTGGTGGTGGTCAGAGCGGCTGCAGGCACGACTGGCAGCCACACTTTTGTCAATCTACCCAAGAACAACTGTGGCTATATGTAGTTTGCCACCGCCAGAGGGAGAGTGTGAGAGTGGATGAATAATGGGTCACTAATGTAAAACACTTTGAGTGGCCAAAAAAGCACTTATATAAATCCATCCATTAATATTAGGATGTAAAATTCACCGGAAAAGTGTTTACACCAACATAAATTACAAGGAAATGTAATGTTAGTGCGATAGGTATGAACTACAGTATATGTGGACTGGAGCTGGGGTAAGAGGTTGAGTAAGTATTGGATCCCATGCCCAAACTGGACCGAAGCACAAAACGGTTGCTGTACAACACACGCCAGTATACTGGAAGTGTAAGGTGGGAGGATATTTGGGATAGGGGTGCAATAGCCTTCATTAAATCTTCCGAGCGGCCGGCCCAGATGTCATCCAATGAGCGTCACACAGATGCTCTGAATGCTGGTCACTTAGCTTACTATTCACTAGGGGTGGGAATCTTTCACTCACAAAATGATCCGATTCAAATCTTGATTCTAAGACTATGATGCAATTCATGAAAATGTGTAAACAATTCGATTCAAACCAATTTGTTTCAGTTTGACTCAAGACATAAATGAACATAGATCGGCACCCAGTCGATAAAAACAAACACACATGGTGTTATCTGTCAAAATAACTCTTTCACAGCAACAACTGCCCCAATAAGGAAGATTTGTAACATAAATATGGAAATATTACACAAACCAACGTGCTCAAAACACAATCACACAACTTGAAAGGCAGTGTAGCAACCCTAATCACAGCGTAACATTTTGAAGTGACAGTGTAATATAATGTTATGCTGAAATGCGCTGGCGAGAACTCTGAATCAATTAAGTAGCCAGAAAGAGAAAAGAGATGCAGAGGACAGTCAGTGGTATACAGAATAACAATATAATATAATATAATAGCATAGCATAGCATAGCATAGAATAGAATAGAAATTTTTAGTTACAGCCGCAAAAACTAAAGTGCAGGTATAAATATCAGAGAACATCATGTTGCATATTTACAATACTTACATTGCATTGTACAATGGTTTTCAGCATATGTTTGTGTGTTACTGAGCACTATTGTACAGTCTGATAATCTTCAGTTCAAATTAAGTTCCTCAAAGTATGTAAGAAATACAGTCAAAGCACTTGGAAAAAGTTTCCACAGAACAGGTCAATGAAGGACAACACATCATTGACCCACGCTTAAACAAATGGAGGATGTAGAGACTTCCATTCTTTAAATATCAGCGCCTTAATGATTATCTTTCCAAGTTCCAGTGGATGCTGTGGTGTTGGAGGTATAATCCCAACAAATATACCAAGTCCTGGTTCAAGCTGAAGAGGCCTTTTATAGGGTCCTGCAGAAGTACATCCAAAAAATTTTATTGAAAATAACAGTTTCTGTGAAATTGTAATTTGTCCATTCAGCAATTTTTTTTATCCGCAATTTGAGAATCAATGTAAAGTGACTACTGTTTTGGAATTTGGGTAGAAATGACCAAGAAAAGTCAATTGCCTGATAAAGAGTTAAAGGGAGGACATGGTAAAGAAATTGAAAACCCAGACAGCACCTAAGCCCCCTGGAAACCAAGGAAAACCCTGACAGTAATAACATAGGTCTAAGCTTGCATGAAAATATCAGTGACTACAGTTGGATTCTCCATATTTTCTCTCAACATTGGCGAAATACTGAGGAAATCTTAGTCATCACGCATTCACTGGCCAAGTTATCTCTGATCCCATCTCTGATTTAAATACTATCCTCGGTCCCGTTCATCACAGACGACGGAATAAACCCAGTATGCGACGTAAGTGAAGACAAACACACACAACAATGCATTCTCCGCACTCCGAACAATAGGACATTCTTGGCTGCGTCGGACCTCATTCCAGAGACTTCCTGACGTCAGCTGTTGTGATATATGATCAGTTCGTGTTGTGTCCAGTGAGGAGCCGACTGCACACGGTGGATACTGGATGATTCACAGGCAAATGTGTCAACAGTTCTCTCTTGCAGACATCTGCTGTTGATTACAGTATCAGTACTTATTTATGTTACTAGCGAGTTCATTCCAAAAAAAGGCTGAGCTGTAAACAAGCTGCCACCAGGTAAAAGTGAGACATCATGATCCAGTGGACTCAATTAACCCTTTATCGGGCAAGTGGCTATTTTTGGTCACTTATGTACACATTACAAGGCAGTGATGGCAACAGTTACAAGAGGTGGGTTTACATGGGAGTTTTTATACCTGTTTAATTCCACTTTAAGATGGCTACCTAATTACTGCTGAAAATGTTAATTTAGAATAAAACTTAATTCTGAATGAAGTCACTGGTTTATTCCGATGTTAATTCTGAATTAAAAAAAAAAAAAAAAAGGGAAGAAGAAAAAAGGGAAAAGAAGAAGAAGGAAGGGAGGAAAAAGGAAAACAATAAACAACAAAAAAAACTATTTGTTACCTACTTTCCTATCTGCTCATTTGTTTTTAGTTGTTTTTTTTTGTTTTGTTTTTTGTTTTTTGTATATATGTCTATGTTTAGTACTTCAGTTATTGATTATTGTTATTGTTATTATTTTATTTATTATCATTTTTGTACTATGCACTATATTGCTACAAGATGAATTTAGGTTGTTGGGGAAGTGAAGAAGGGGTAGAATTAAATAAGCTTATGCTTCATCCTACTCCCTTTCAGATATGTCATTGTTATTATTATTATTGCTGTATTGATTATTGTTGCACTTTGCACATGTTCGAAATAAATCATTCAAATCAAATCAAACCAAATAAGATAATTCCAGTTCCATCTAAACAGTTAATTCTGTGTTAACATTATTCCTGTCATTCTCCGCATGCTCCTGGTCCTGTCGCGATTACGTAATTTATTTTTTTTTGCACTCCGTAACTACTGTACCTGTGGGACAAAGTACATGTCGAACAGAATACTGTTAGTCATTTGTGCATTAACAGGTACCCCGTGTTATGTATTATTGCATTTTTGGAATGTTCAATGATTGTTTAACAAACACTGTAATGTATGAGTGTATGTGAATGCTTCACTGTATTCCCTAAGGTGCTGTGAATGTGACCTCATAGTAACACCACAGCAGACAGATGCTGAAGGAGGAGGAACAGGTTCACTGGATTATGCCAACTTGAAAAAAAATAACAAAAAAACTTTTTGATATAAAGGAACCTGCGCAAAAAAAACTGAAAGTGACATTTAATATCAGGGGTCTCAAATTTACAGCCCAGGGGGTAATTGTGGGCTGTGGGATGACATTTTGTGGCCCCCTACTTGTCATCAAAGTTTAGTATTAGTCAGAGGTGGTCGAAGTATTCACAATCTGTACTTAAGTAGAAGTACAGCCACTTGTATGAAGAAATACACAAGTAAAAAAAGTAGAAGTAGTGATTCAACTACTTTACTGAAATAAAAGTAAAAAAGTACAACTTTTCAATTGTAAAAAAGTAAAAAGCAAAAGTTTTGTTTTGTTATGGATAAAACAATACTTATTTAAACAGGGAAAAAAGCAGAATTAATTTAAAAAATATCCATAAATAAAGCCTTTAAAAGTGAGTTACTATGTAGATGATGAGTTTTACAGGGTCATGGTCGTCAGTTTAGTGGGTATGAACAGGACATTTAGGAAAAAATTAAAAGTCATAAATAGGAGATTAAAAAATTTTTAAAAAGCATAATTATGAAATAAAAATATAGAAATCGCGAAATAAAAAGTCAAAAATATGAGAAAAAAGTCACAATTATTATATAGAAAGTCACAATTTCTAATTTACAACTTATTTTTTATACTGTCACATTTGTCTGGTTTGAAAAAGTAATGAGTCTATTCTGAGAATGTAAAGAGTATAAAGTACAGATATTTATACATAAATGTAAAGAGTATAAAATACAGATATTTATATAATATAAAGAGTATAAAGTACAGATATTTATATACATATAAAGAGTATAAAGTACAGATATTTATATACATGTAAAGAGTATAAAGTACAGATATTTATACAAATGTAAAGAGTAAAAGCAAAAAGTTGCCAGAAAAATAAATATTCAGGTAACGTACAGATACCCAAAAACTGTACTTAAGTACAGTAAAGGAAGTACTTCTACTTAGCTACTTCCACCTCTGGTATTAGTGCAGCTCATATATAGTTGTCAAATGGACCTTTTTGAGGAGTCTTGCCACGTTTTTATCAACTTTGCCAAAGAACAACGAAGTTATGTTTTTGTTGGCATTTGTTTGTTTGTTTGTCTGTCTGTTAGCAAGGTAACTCAAAAAGTTATGGATGTATTTGGCTGAAATTTTCAGGAAATATTGATACTGGAACAAGAAATAAGTGATAAAAGTTTGGTGGTAATCGGTGGAGGGGGAAGGGTGGTGGGGGGGGGGGGGTGTACTGGTACTTGTGGAAGTGAAAGTGAAAGCTTGTGTTAATTTCAGTCATTTGAGCGGGGGTGGGGTGGGGTGGGGTGGGGGGGTCTACCTTGGCGGAGTCTGTGCTGTCCAAGTGCTTTTCTACTTGTTGTTTTTTTAATCACTTATGGGCTACCAGAGATAACTTCTGGTGGCATTTGTTGTCAAGTTAGCCAATCATGAAATATCTGGGGGAATTATGAACATTAGTCACTTAGTTTAAACATATTATTCTGAAGTGACACCAAGTGGACGGAAAATATCTGTCATCACCCACTTCCAGTCACGTCTGTGTCAAAACATGCCATTAAGAAAAAGGTTGGCAATGACCACAGGCGACGTCCGAAAAAGTGGGAGACAGAATGTTTTTTTTCTGTTGGGCACAGGGGCGTATCTTATAATGTACAGAGAAAGTATAAGGAATAAAACATCTGACATCATTACTCAACTGGACATGCTGAGGAGTTTACAAAATACCAAAGAGATGAGAGAAAGAACCGGGTCATCAATCTGAAAAAAAAAAAAAAGGTCTATTGAGGAAACAAGATTTATTCAAGAAAGTAAAGAAAGAGAATGAAGTAGCAGTTGAAGCTATGAAGTGATAGAGATGACTGCTAGGACTGGAAAGACATTTAAAGAAGGAGTATGTTAGTAATGTGAGTAAAGTAAAGAAACTTTATTTTTATGGAACAGTTAAACCTCGTGGTGCATGTTTAACTATCCACAAGAAGTCCAAAACAAACAAAAAAATCCTAATAAGCACCGTTAATATTTCATTACTATTTCAATTACCAACTATTCTATCAATATTTACTGCAATGGTGGTTCTAACTTCTTATAGGTACTGGTTCAATTACGATAATTCATTTATTTTTCATTTACATTTTTTTTTACATTTTACCATTTTATTATAGTCTATTCGTGCTAGACGCCTCCTAGCGGCAGCACGACTGCCATGATAGTGTAGTTACGCTCAATGTAACTTTTGGCTAGATTTCCCTAAAACTGGCCGACGAATCACAGTGAAGTATAGAGTCAGAGGGCGGGCCTAACAAAGTGATGCTGCGACGATTCGGAGAGAAACAACCAGAAACAATGATAGAAGAAAAACTACAACGATGATAGATGGTGATTACCTTTTATCAAGTCAAGTGAAGAATGTGAGAAAACGTCAGCCATCTTTAAATTATTTTTTACAGAAGTCGTTAAGCTTCATCATCCCCAATTTTGTTTAGTCATTCATAACTTTCTCTAGACTCTTCCGTGAACTTTCCAGCACTCTAACTACGTCATTCTAAAGATTCCACTGATTGGTTGCAGTACCGTCCTATTGCATACAGAGGGATTTGAAAGACAACCTTTTAGCCCCACCTCCCCTGACTATGAATCACGACTAGACCTATACATGTAATGAATGGGGATAGCACGCCTAGGCTAACTTTATTACTTTTGAAAGACCAACATATGAAACACAAGATTGAAACACAACATAATATGTCTTACAGCTGTAAAGAAAAAAAATAGTCTGACATTTCTGACATCTTTTTACCTCCAGTTTGACTGCTGGGTCAAATTGACCTGATCAGTATCTATGTCATATAAACATGAAGGGACTGATCACAAATATGTTAAATGAACCAATTTCATATTTTGTTGATTAGCAGGAGAATAAGCTTCATACTGAAAAAAATCATTTTTCAAAAACTGTTTTTCTAGATGTTTACATTTTGAAATGGTTCAATTTGACCCGTAACATAACAGGTGGGTTAATGTAGCCCAGCCTGACCCAGACTCTACCTCCAGTGGCCCTCAGGTAAGTGTAATTTGACACCTCTAACCACTGACATAGGCTACATGTATTCCAACCTTACACCTGGGCACAAATGAGTGCACCTTTATACCCTTAGTAAGGAACCAAACTTTGTAACTTTATTGACAGTGATTCTCTACATGAAAACAATAATAATAAATATAACTTTCACAAAAGCAATAAAATGTTGAATTTCAAAGTATTCCTTTGAGTGCCCTATAAACTGGTTAAGGGTCAGGACAGAGTTTGAGCAGATTCTGCAGTTTGGGAAAAGGTGAAGATAAACCCTCTGCCAAGGTTTTATTGGGTTTTAGAGGCGTCGCTTTATTGGTTCCTCGTGAGTCACATACCTACATTTCCATAGTGCTGAGTGGCGCGGTATGGGCCTTTTGAATCATTGACCATTTATGGTGAGTTCACACACCAACATGAAGGCAGACTTCGATCAAAAACAGCAGTCCCTACCTACCACAAGCCAGCTGAGTACTTCACAGCCGGCGTACCAGCGCAGTTCCCTGGCAACGCTCTAGTGAAGCACAGCAGAGTGTGGAGCCCTGGGCCAAAGACATCAGATCCTATTAAGGCCATTTCTGCAGCGAGTCCCCGGAGATCAATGCACCCCTAATCAGAGATCCTCCATCCACCAAAACCCAGATTGGGTCACCACCTCCATTGATACACCTTTGCTTGTGTGTTGTAAGTTTTCAGGTCTATGCAACACATCCAAAAACACAAGGATGGATTAGATGTTATTACACCGGCTGTTTGTTCCCAAGTGTGTGCTCTTACCAAAGGGACCTGGAAACATCACTTGGACAAAATCTACAGGGTTTATAAACGCAAGAAGTCGGAGAAAACACTGTTTTACTAAAGTTGTTCAGAAGCTCAGACTGGTTGTAAACACGATAAGAAGAGTTTAGTAAGATTATATGGTATTTGTTTGGAGATAAGATGACTTGTAATCTCTGCATGAATATCACAATACAGTACAAAGATAACTTAGCATGAGTTCACATCGGCTATAACTAGACGACTAATACTTTTAGTTTTTCGCCCAATTAGGTTTGACTTACATGAGATGAAGTAGTGAATTCAGACCAACCAAGGCAGGAATCATGTTTAAAGATGAAGTTTCAAATCATTAGAGAGAGATATTTACATTTACGTTATAGTGCAATCTTTCTCAAAGATGGAAAGGAGCCTGGAAGGTGCTTGAAATGTTTTTGGAAAAATGCATTAACCTGCATTAACCCATAGAAAAAAAAAAGTTTTGCTTTTTGATTTTTTGATAATTGATTATACTTTTTTTTTTAAGTATTATGGTTGAAAGGATCATGTCACAGCATTTATTTTTTGAAACACATTATTTTTTTAATTTTATTATATGTTCCTTGTAGTGGACATTGAGACTTGTTACTACGACAGGGAAGAGCAGGGTTATTATTGTTCGCAAGATAACTAGAAAAGTTATGAATGGATTTGGTGGAAATTTTCAGAAAATGTTGTTACAACCCAGAAGATGATGTCATCCATTCAGGGTCTAGGTAGGTAGGTAGAAGTTACTTACAATACTATAAAATATTGACATTGGATGGATGGATGGATGGATGGATGGATGGATGGATGGATGGATGGATGGATGGATGGATGGATGGATGGATGGATGGATGGATGGATCGATCGATCGATCGATCGATCGATCGATCGATCGATCGATCGATCGATCGATCGATCGATCGATCGATCGATCGATAGATAGATAGATAGATAGATAGATAGATAGATAGATAGATAGATAGATAGATAGATAGATAGATAGATAGATAGATAGATAGATAGATAGATAGATAGATAGATAGATAGATAGATAGATAGATAGATAGATAGATAGATAGATAGATAGATAGATAGACAGACCCCAGGCTTATGTTGGAAACTAGTATTTAAGACTTTATCACTAACACATGTGGTAACATTTCATTAGTTTTACTTGTAGACCAGTGTAATTAATAAAATGTTAACACTATAACAAATGTGACCTGGAATCAATTCTAAAGTTACATTAAATAAAACTTTGAAGTGCAGATTATAATTTATCATCCATAATAAAAGCTGCTTGATTTGTCTGATTAAATGACTTATTCATGTGTCATTTCTATTCCGCTTGCATTGCAGATGCATTAAATTTGGGGACGCCTAATGCCTGAAATGCCTCATTATATGAACCTGCCGTGCTGCGTGACTTTCTCTGTTCTCACATATTTGCCACCGCATTAATTGAGTGCTTTCCTGACCGTGCATCGTCGTGGAAACGAGGGACACGACCTTGGCGTTAGGCGAGACGATGACAGCGTTTGGATGCTTCTTCCTCCTATTAAACAGACGTGGGGCCTTTTGAGCAGATATGGTTAGCATGCTGCTTTAACCTTGTTTGTTTGTTTGAAATCTTTTTTTTTTCTAACATGTAGAAAATAAAATCAATATAAATCAAGCAACAAAACATCAATAACAATATGCAAAGGATTGATAAGTAATATATATATATATATATATATATATATATATATATATATATACATGCATACTCATACAATAAACTTTAAGTCACTCAAACTATGAAAAATAATGCGACTTATAGTCCGAAAAATATGATAAATGAAATTAAACATGCTTTAAAAGTTGTAGGAAGAAGTATATATATTCCTACCCCCAATCTTTAATCCCTATGGTGTCTATATAGCAATTATTATTCCATATGAATATAAATCTAATAATAATAATTATAATATGAAGAAGAATAAATATAACTATATAACAATGTATTAAATTCTCACCCTTATATGCACCAATACAACAATACCCATTTATAAATGATCATATTAGCATTAGCATTAGCATTCCCATATGAGCAGAAAACCAAGACCACCAAAACCCAAAACCCACATATAATATAAATACATAATATTCTATATTGTCTTATGGTAATATAGTAATAATATATTCATATAACCCATTTTAAACTAGATATTATCAGCACATACATGTCAAACTTTCTTTACTATATTTTGTAAAAAAAAAAATTAAAAAAAATTTGTTTATATTTGTTTTGAAACCTTCTGACGTGTGAACATCTTGGAGGAGACGTCGCAGAAGCCTGTTGTAGTGGTGACGGTGTACGTAAGACGCTGTGATTACCTGAGTGTGGAATCAAAAACACACTAAGATCTGCCTCTGCACACCCGCACTGGCTGCTTTGTGTGTGACCTAGCTAAAATCAAAGCCTACCCATAAGCCCCTGTGAGTCCAGGGGTTTGGAACCAGCGCCTTATTAAAAACAGTCTTAACTGACAGACTCCCACACTGCTCTGCAGCGCTCTGGCACATGCACACTTTCACTTCTGCTGCTTCTTCTTTTCCTTTTTTCCCTTCTACCCATTCTTCTTATCATGCTCCTCCTTTTTGTTTTCCTTCTTCTTCTCCTCATTCTTTGTTTTTCTTTATGTTTTAGTTTGTTTTCCTTCTTCTTCTCCTCATTCTTTGTTTTTCTTAATGTTTTCCTTCTTTCTATTCTTCTAATCATTCTTCTTTCTTTTCCTTCTTCCTCTTTGTTTTCATCCTTTTCTTCTCCTCCTCCCCATTCTTCTCAATCTTTTTGTTTTCTTTCTTTTTCTCCTTTTTCTTTTCGTTCTCTTCATTTCCCTCTTTCTCATTCTTCTTTATTGTTTTCCTTCTCCCTCTTTCTTTTAATTTTGCTTCTCATTCTTCTTGTTTTCCTTCACAATCTTCTCATTCATTTTCCTTCTTCCTCTTTTAGTTTTTGTCCCTTTCTTTCTCCTCCTCCCCATTCTTCTTCTCATTCTCTTTCTACCTTCAAATTTTTTCCATCTTCCCTGTTTTTTTTTTTTCATTTTTGCTTTCTTTCTTCTATTCATTCTCCATTTTCTTCTTCCTCTTTTGCTTCTTGTCTCTTCTCATCCTCCCCATTCTTCTTCTTCTTTTCTCTTTTTTTCCTTGTAATTTTTGTCGTCTCCCCTGTTTCTTTTCCTTTTTTTGTTTTCCTTCTTCTCCCCATTCCCCATTTTTCTTCTTCCTCTTTTGCTCCTCTTCTCTTTCTTCTTCTCCTCCCCATTCTTCTTCTTCTTTTCCTTTTGTGTTTCCTATTTGTTTTCCTTCATCATCTCATTCTCTCTTTTTTTTCCTTCTCATTTTTCTTCTTCCTGTTTCTTTTCACATTTCTTCTTATTGCCCCCCCCCCCCCCACCACACATACACACATACACACACACACACACGCACACACACACACACACAAAAATCTTCCATGTCGGGGAATGTGTGGACTGAAAGGCTCCAGGCCTCCAGAGGTGTCAAACGACCATAAATGGATGACTCCGTTTGTCTGCTAATCATCGGTGTTGGGGGGGGGGGGGGGGGGGGGGGTCAACGAGTCAGGTTTCATGGTGGAGGGGGGGGTCAGAGGTCGCAGGTTAGTCCTAGGTTATTTTGTAGGCCAGGGGGTCAACTCCGACTCCAAACAATCATGACTTTTGTTTTCTCGTCTTTTTTCTTTTTCCCACAAGCTCTTTTTTCACCGACAATTCCAGCTCGGGAAGAGTCTGTAAATGTTCCAACAGGTTAACCTTTAAAAGACATTTAAAACTAATGGCCTAGGAAAAGCCAGGAAGCGCCCACTTCGCTGTGTTTTTCCACTTTTCCTCCTTAACTCCTCGAACTTCTACCCTGTTCTACATCCACACACACTCCCCGAGATTATTTGGGTGATGTGTGGAAGAGTGAACATTCACAGATTGTCAGTTACGTATCAGCCGGCGTCATCGGCTGTCGGCTTTAGGTTCATCAAAAACCCTTCCAGACTCGTTTGCTCCGCTCTTCTTTCCTCTTTATCTTATGAGTCTCGATGAATGGACTTAACATTCCAAAGCCCTTATTAATGCAAAGTAATCGGCCATGTCCACTTCAGTCTTTTTTCCTTTGTTACCGTTTGTCCAACTGAGGACTTTTTAAGTGTTTGGTTTTGAGGTTCAGCGCACAAAGGGTTAACGCCTCTGATGCAAGAAGGAAAAAAATAAATACACATTAGACCCAGGGTGTTGAACATGCAGCCTGCGGGTCAAAAACAGACTCACAAAAAAAGGTTCAATTTGGCCTGAATTTGTGACTTTAAAAAAATAATCAGATAAATTATAAAAAAACCCAAAAGAAATAAAATTTTTTTTTTTAAAGATATGGTAAAATCCACTAAAATTTGCCAAAATAATCAACTAACAAAAAAGCTATGAAAAATCCAATATCTATCTATCTATGAAACAAATAAGATGGTGATTAAAAAAATATACAAAACATGCAAAAATTTACCCAAAAAAAATACAGTAACAAGAAAGAAAGAGAAATCCAAAACATATTTTAAAAAAAGAGAAAAACTTACAAAATACAGAAAAAAAACAAAAATGTGATAAAATTCCTATATATATATACACAATACAAATATATATGCAAAAAATTTAGAACCCTAACACCTTCAGTAAAACAACTTAAAACAAAAAAGTTAGTGCTCATCCAGACCTCACAGCTGTGTCTTACTATCAACAAAAGAGAGTCATTTAATAGATGATAAAATTCAATCCCACTGTGTGTTTTTATCAACACATGTCAAAAACTGTGTGAATGGTGTAGGAAGCCCCTAAAGCTCTTCTGAGGAAACATCTGACTGAACTAAAGTAGGTAACTGGGTAATGACATATTACTGTGGTTAAATATGTTAAATGATACGCAGCAGGTCATTGGTGGAAACTAATATTGGATCAATTACTTTCTAATAAATCAATCAAAATTTAAATCTAAACATGATTTTAGTGTCAGACTGGAAAAATAAACAAAGTTGTAAACAAATTGTTTACAATTTTAAATTTTGACAAAGTGATATGTTTAGTGCCTAATGCTTAGATCTATCTAATGGATTAATCAGAATTTAAATCTGTTGAGAACTGAGGAAGGAGAAGTGATTTTAGTGAATTGTGGACGACGACGATGATGACGATGATGGACGAAGCTGTTCCATTTAAATGTGTCAAAAAATGTTTCTCAGATTAATCATGATGATGAATTAATCTGTGATTTTATAGGTTGATTCCTGAGAGAAGTCCAATATTAACAATATTCTGCCTGTTCCTGAATGTTTTGTGCATTTCTAGTTTGTTTTGGGGTTTTTTTTTTAATCAAAATTACTCTTATTTTTTCTTCATACATTTCAGGTTGTTTGTGGTTATTAATGTTATTCCCATTTTTTTGAAGGATACTTTGCAGATGCAGACATTTTCACAGTATAATTTCACTTTTCTTCACTCTAAAACCTGGAGTTGTCATTGTTTAAAGGTCATTATGTTGTTATTTTAATCGTCTGGTTGACTTCACATATTGGGCTGAATGTGGTCCCTGTACTAAAATGACTTCAACACCCCTGAATTATCCTTAAGATGCTCCTATTTGGGGACATTACAGCTGTTTCTTTGGGTTTTTCAGTGATAGCGCTTTGCAGAGCCCACATTTGCGGCTGGAACCAACGATTATGTCCATTACTGATTAACGTATCAGTGGTTCTCCTCACAAATTCCTCCCATTTGAGTTCCACAAGCCAACAGTAATAAATTACCCTCTGGAAACAACTACTATTTAAATGCTCAGTGTGTAATTTCTACCAGTAGGGAGCTTTCAATCCAAACAGGAACAATCATGGGAGTAGGTTTTTACCACCGTTCTCAATGGACGTCAGTGTGATGTGACTGAAGCAGAGGTTATAGTTAACGGTTTTATTCACAGTTCTGTTTTTACAAAAGTTATATTGATCAGCTTTTATTTCGTTTAACTGAGCGGATTGATTTACTTTGTATTAGAGCTGAGCATCGACATCACAATCGCAGGTCCTATAATTATTAGTTTTTGTTAATTAATTAAATGAATTAATTCTATTAAATCATCTGTATTTATTTTTATTGTACATATAGAGTTTTATTCACTTATTTTTTTAGTTTTTTATTATTTGTTTGTCACTTTTTATGGATTTATATATTTATATATTTATTTATTTATTTTAAATAAATAAATAATAAAGTAGCCTTTCTTTGGTATAAATACTATGATATGATTCAACTGTCAACATACATCATCACAGCAAGTTTGAAGTCGTACTTGTCATTTTCAAATATGTATTATGTGTTGCATTTTTAAGTGTGTGTTTGTTTGTTTTTTTTCTTTATTTAAATTTTTTTTCTTTTGACATTCATATTCGAAATTAATTCATTAGAAAAAAAAAAAGTCGTACTTATAATATTTGTAGTTGTAGCTGTAAAGTTTACAGAAATATTCCGATGGATAAAATACACAATATATATTTTATGCACAACTACAGACAAACACACACAGGTATCTAATCTATGGACATGGGTATGACTTGTTTTGTTAGTTTTCGGTTTGTCTTGTTGACCTTTCACCTATTTTCCACCTGGACACAGTGTGTGTCTCACCTGTTTAGAAGCTCCTCCTGTTTCTTGGTCAAATCATCAAACTCTACTTTTTGTCTTGGATTTTCTGGTTCTGGCTTCGTTTCTGTCCCCTAGATTTTGTCTGTTGTCTACCCCTTATCTGTTTGTTTGTTTTATTTCTGCCATCTGGTACCTGACCTGGATTCTACCCCTGACCAAGAGACATCTTACACCATATTGGCACCTGTGCAAACTCTGGCAGAGGTGGAAAGTAACTCAGTAAAAGTACTTCATTACTGGTTTTTTACGTATCTGTACTTTACTTGAGTATTTACTTTTCTGGCTACTCTTTACATTCTTACAATAGATGTGTTATTATATATAATTAGTCACTTCAGAGGAAAAATCAGTGGAGGAGAGAAACTGTGACTTTATATATTATATATATATATATATATATATATATATATATATATATATATATATATATATATATATATATATATATATTATAGTTACTTATACTTTTTTCCTCATAATTTAGACTTTTTATATCATAATTTTTACTTTTTATATCATAATTTAGACTTTTTATATCATAATTTTTACTTTTTATATCATAATTTTGACTTTGTACCTCATAATTTTGACTTTTTATCTCACAAATGTGACTTTTTACCTCATAATTTTGACTTTTTATCTCACAAATGTGACTTTTTATCTCACAATTTTGACTTTTAATTTCACAATTTTAACATTTTATCCTAAAATTATGCACGGACCTGATCAAACACAATTTGAACACAGTAACTCACTTTTAAAGGGTTTAACTTTGATACTTTTGAAACTTTTCGGATATTTCCAGGTTAAATAAATATTATTGTGTTCTTGGCAACAAAAAAAATTTGTTTTACCTTTTACTTTTGTACTTTATTACAATTCAGAAATTTTACTTTTTTACTTTTACTTAAGTAGAGGAGTTAAATTAGTATTTCTACTTTTACCAGAGTATTTTTTCACATAAGTAGCTGTACTTCTACTTAAGTACAGATTGTCAGTACTTTTACCACCTCTGAACTCCTGATCTGACCCCTGCTTGTTATTTGTTTCTGCACTGGCAGTTATTTCCCAACGATCACCTCTGCATCTGCCCATCTAATTCAGAAACATTCGAATAAAGCCGTTAAAATCATATTTGTGTCTGGGAGTCTTACATTGGGGTCCACATTGTTCTAGGTCTCGTATCACAAACACACAGATCCACAAAAAATTAGTTTTTTTCAGTGTTTACAAGAAAACAAGACGACCAAATACAGAGAAGAATATTTTTGGAGAAGGTTTTGCTCCCTCAGTTGTAGGTCATAAAAGAAATACATGTTTTGGATCCAAGTGGACAATACATCAACTTCTGGGTAGAAAAATCCACAAACTTTCCAAGTTTGGGCTAATCTAGAGTGGTTTGACCTTGGATGTGTGATTGTGTGACTCCAGCCAAAAGCCTGTTGGCACACAGTTGAATATTCAGACAAAGTTTGTCCTTTTATAACAGTTGAGTCTTGGTTCTTCCCATGACCAGAAGCAGATCTGTGGCTTTACTGTATGTGGTGATAAACCATGAGGAGTTTGCCCAGTGGGATTAAAAGGGAGGGGGAGAAGATGGTGGCAAATCATAAACAGTACCAGGGAGGAAACGGCCAGAAAACAAGATAAAAGAAAATAAACTGGATGGAAGAAAAAGGGTGGAACTGAGGAGAGGAAGGAGGGAGGAAGGGAGATAAAGTGGAGAGGGAGGAGGAGATGAGGATGGATGGATGGAAGGAAGGAGAGAGGGGGGGGGTGGGGGGGTTAGGAGACGGTAATAAGACAAATAAGACCGTTATTGAGTGAAACAGTTTGCAGAACAAGGAGGAGGAACTAAGGAGATACAACCAAGAGTAAAGTGGATAATTATAGCCTGTTCAGTCAGCGATATTAAGCTGAGATGACAGAGTAAGCACAAAAACACAGGATGACAAAGCGATTCAAGATGGCCGACGCTGTCTGCGCCAAAACATCCTTCAATTGTGTAGCTTGTCATTTATTACAGGGGCCCACATACAGACTGATATGATCTAAAGTGGGCTGGATCACTACAATAACACCAAGAATAGAGGAAATTATAAAGTATGTCAACTACTACACTCAGATCACTATACTGTGGGTTTTTTTTTAAATAATTTATGCTGTATATATATATATATATATATATATATATATATATATATATATATATATATATATATATATATATATATGTTTGAACTTATCTGAGGATACACAATCATTTATTATAGAAATCTATGATTTTTATGCTATTTATTCTATGTATACATGTTTCACTAAAGGAGCTGCTTTTTAAATCTTATTATACAGTACATGTGTATAGTGACAGTAAAGGCATTCTATTCTATTTCTGAAGGGTTTATACACACTTTAACTAATATTTTTCCATCACTTTTTGGTAAATTTCCATGACTACGTACTCCTACAAAAGCAAGTTGACTTTAAACAGTAAGAATAAAAAGTTAAAATGTTAAATTGTAGAGTTAAAGTTTACCCTCTGAGGTTTAATAATAAAATGAATGACAATGTGTGGTGTAAGATTAAAAAATTAACCATTCATGTACACGTCTGAGTAAATCAACACTTTCCTGCCATTTTCATTTAATTTCAGCTCGACTTTAGTCCATAGTTTGGTTTCCAGTTCACCAAATAAAACGTTAAAGTTAAGACAACGTGGAAACATTATGTTAGAAAGTCTTCTTCACGTACAATTTTTAAATAAAAATTGTGTTAGTTACCCTAACAAATACTACAGTACAGTATCAGTAAATACATATAGTAGAAAAAAACTTAAATATTGACCTAGTATATCAGTCTATCATTAACTTTTACATTTACAAACTGTACCTGAACATAACATGAACAGATAGGAACAAAAACAGTGTAATTTTAACAATAATACATGACAGTTTATTCATTGTAAATGTATATAAAACATTTTGAATATTGACCAAATTCCTCCTGAGATCCAGTAATGCATTTTTGTCCTCTGTAGGAGACAAATGTTTCACAGTTTTACTTAAAATTTCAGCTTGTTGTAAATGACATTCCATTAAAAAATAATGAATAATTAAAAAAATATTTGTAAAAATCTATTTGAAAACACTGTTGCAATATGCAGTTTCCAATCAAGATAAAAAAGGCTAAACCTTAAGTCTGTATATATATATATATATATATATATATATATATATATATATATATATATATATATATATATATATATATATATATATATATATATATATATATATATATATATATATATATATATATATATAAATGATGTTGAAAATCAAGGTCACTAAAGTTACCAAATTTGTTTCCCCATACCTGTAAGTAGCAAAAAATATCTGTCTGTCTGTCTGTCTGTCTGTCTGTCTGTCTGTCTGTCTGTCTGTCTGTCTGTCTGTCTGTCTGTCTATCGAAACCTACACATGTCAGTTGTATTTGATCAATAATAAAATCATGGCTGATTATTCCAAAGCCCAGATGACAACATAAACCATATGAAAGACCCCCCCCCACTGAGCACCACTCACTTTTAACAGTTTATATATAGCTCTACTGATATATATTTATATATTCAAATATCTGCTGCCCAGGCTTCAGTCGAATCTTTCTTTCCTCTTCTTCTCACGACTCTTTTTTTTATTTTTTGTTGTTTTTTTTTTTTTTTTTTTTGCCAGCCGTTCCTGACTCTAAGCCTTGTTGTTGTCTTTTCAAATACCTCTTGTCGCACAGCTGACAAATGGCTAAGATAAGATGACAATTCCCCCGGCGCTTTTATAAATAAACTCCAACCTATCAGACAAACACAGGGTATTACAGTTTGTGAGCGGCGGTTAGTGACGATATCCAACATTTACACCTAAAAAATAAACTGAGATGATTTTTAACGGCTTGTTGACTTGGCTTTATCGAATGTTCACGCAGAAATTGGGAGGAATCCAGATTTTATGCAGTGTAATAGTGAGTGAGCAACACATTATTCAAATGAAAACATGATTCAACACCATGTAAAAACAAGGATATATATATTTATCACACACAGGGTCACCAAATTCTTCTTAGTAACAATGACACAGCAGGATTTCACATGGATTGCATCATTTTTTCCCCTTTTTTTTGGGGATTATTATTATATTCAAGACATTCTGCAAAAACAGAAACCCACCAGAGAGTGCAAATATTGATCTGTTTCAATACTGAAAGGGCAAAATAACTTTTTTGAACCATAAACCTATTAAAATATTATACTTTCTGTGTCTAACATCAACTAAAAATACATATATACAGAAAAAATTTGATAAAATATCCCAAAAAATATGCAAAAATATGAATATAAATGCAATTAACATGTTTATTCAACACCTTCAACAGTTTCGACAAAACAACTGTTCCAATTAATTGTTAAATTTTTTAATCAGATTAATCATAACGATGGATTAATCTGCATTAATATGTTAATTTTGACAGCCTTAAATGAAATATTAATGATAATAATAATACATTTGATTTATCAATTTCTACTTAATTACCTAAAATTATTTTCTTCGCTTTTTCCATTTACTTCATTTAATTTTTTCACCTGCTACAGCTGCTTGTTTTTATCCATTTGTTTTTAGACCTGTTTATATAATGTTTTAATTCTGTTTGTTAAAGGGATAGTTCACTATTTTTCACATGAATTTGTACATTATCACAGTCTTTACTCTGGTCCAGTTTTGGTCAAAGTGCTCACATTCTGTACTTTAGTAGAAGTACAGCTACTGGTGTGAAAAAATACTCTGGTAAAAGTACAAGTACTGATTCAACTCCTTTACTGAAGTAAAAGTAAAAAAATAAAAAGTAAAATTTTGCAAGTGTAATAAAGTACAAAAGTAAAAAGTGAAACAGCTTTTTTTTTTTTTGGCCATGAACGCAATAATAAAAGTTTCAAAAGAAAAACAGAATTAAGTTTTAAAAAATCCAAAAATAAAGCATTTAAAAGTGAGTTACTTGTGTAGATAATGTGTTTGATAGAGTCACTGTACTCAGTTTTGTGGGTATGAGCAGGAAATTTAGGAAAAACTGGGAACAAAAGGCACAGTTGAGATAAAAAGTCATCATGACATTTAAAAAATTACAAATATGAGATTAAAAATGCATAATTTTAAGAGAAAAAGTAAAAAATTGTGACGTAAAATGTTAAAATTGTGAAATAAAAAGTCAGAATTATGAGATAAAAAGTCAAAATTGAGAGATAATAATAATATAACTATAATATATAAAGTCACAGTTTCTCTCCTCTACTGATTTTTCCTCTGTTGACTTATTTTTCATACTGTCATATATGAAGTTAAAAAAAAAAAAGAGTATTTTAACAATTGATAACACTGGAAAAAATACAATAGTGAATATACAAGCTACTTTTTGATCATTTTTGTCATATAACACAGCTCATCTTTAGTCATTTGTCACGATTTTCATCAAGAAAAACTGAATTATTCTTATAAATTCATGGGCTAAAGCAATGTTAGGTTAATATCGCACTTAGAATTAGATCAGTCGACTCATCTGACGTTAGGTTAAACATTACAGCAGGAGAGATACTTCATACAAAAACTAGTAGCAGGAGGAGGAAAATAATCAATAGCCAGGAAATGGCTGAGTAAAGAGACTCCAGCAGTCAGTGCAAGGACAGAAATAGACCAGCAGATGTATATTATGGATCCACTGGCCCTTTTATGAAACAAAAATACCATGAAAAATACTCATATATGTTTAGTTTATGTGGAGAACTTTTTTTATTCCAATCCACAGATAATAAATGACTGGAAAAATCCCATGTATGTATAGAATTTTGAAGGAATAATTAGACTCTAATTATAAAACAGTGTCTTTTCATGTTCTATTTAGCACAGAATTAAGTTTTAACAATGATAATCTTGTCTGACGTCTCATTATCTCTCACATAAAAAACAAAAAATACAGGAAAATAGAGGCTGTTAGATTGAAAAGTAGGAAATGTAGTACCAGTTGACTCTTAGTTTTCATAACTTTCTACATTTCAGGAACAATAAGTCTTGATTTTGTCTACATTTAAACATTTGTAAGTGATTAATTATGATTATTTACAATATTTTTGTGTGTGTTTTTATTGAATTAAAACAGACAAAATTCAATAAAAAGTCAAATTTATCATTAACTGAACATAAATCAAGTGTCTCCATCCACTGTCATTGATCCAACTCCATGGGTTTTACTGGTGAATCGATAAGAAGATGACAGTGTTTCCATGGTAACTGCGGAGCCTCTGAATATCCAAATAGGTCATCATATATGAGAGGTGGTCAAAGTACTCACATTCTGTACTTAAGTAGAAGTACAACCACTCCTTTACTGAAGTAAAAGTAAAAAAGTACAACTTCTGAATTGTAATAAAGTTAAAAAAAAATAAATAATAAAATGCCATTAATTAAACAATACTTATTTAACCAGGAAAAATGTCAAAAGTATTCAAAAATAACGCCTTTAAAAGTGAAGTTACTGTGTCGACAATGTGTTTTATCAGGTGTGTTTGTGGGTATGGGCAGGAAATTATGGAAAAAATATTGAGGGAGAAAAAAGTCTTTGTTATGATATTAAAAAAACAACAACAAACAAACAAGAAACACTGTTATAAATATGCAGGAAAAAAACAGAATTATTGTAAACAGTCAAAATTGTGAAATAAAAGTGATAAATTGTGAGATAAAATAAAAAGTATGACATAAAAAGTCATAAATATAAGATTATAAATGCATAATTATGAGATAAAGTCAAAATTCTGAGATAAAATGATGTAGAAAGTCACAATTTTTCTCACTGATTATTAGTGTTTTCATATTCTGTTTAGTTTGAAAAAGCAAAAAGTCTATTCTGTATAAAGTACAGATATTTATGCATAAATATAGAGAGTAAAAGTAAAAATAAATACTCACATAAAGTACAGATACCTAAAAATACAGTACAGTAATGAAGTACTTTTACTTAGTTACTTCCATCTCTGTTAATGACCAAGATAAGATGATAAACTGTCATTTGCATCAATTATTTACATTTTATTTTTAGTGGATTAATTGGTATTAAACAGTTTATATCAGTAGATGGTTTGGGTCAATAGTGAATGTTTACTTCATTGTTCACTGTAAACCTGAACGTTCATTAAATATATTCAATTGTAAATACTCAAAGTTTCAGAAATAGTATTACTAACTCAAATGTATTCAGTTACTGTAACATGTTCTTCTGTTTAATATGTGGATATAAGTGAAGATAATTTAAAAACATAGATGAAGTACAAATGAGTGGAAGTAAGTCATTAAATACTGAGAATAATAATATTGTTCTGTTATTTCTATTGTTTCTAATAAGGTTGATTGAAAAAAATAAACTGATGTAGTAGATGATGAAATACAATTTCACAGCACTTTAAATAATTACTAATGTCTAACACACCAAAAAAAATTACAATCACAAAACACAGTCATTTTATTCAGAGGCGGCTGTGGTTCAGTTGGTAGAGTGGGTCGTCCCAGCTCTGTCTGTCCACATGTCCAAGTGTCCTTGGACAAAGACACTGAACCCTGACTTAATAAGTGATGTTTTAATTTTAATTTAACTATACTTTAATAAGCAACTACATTTAAAGTTGTTTTTATATTCAGGTTTACAGTGTTCCATGTGTGTTCCTTCATGGTTCTGATCCGCTTAATATTCCAACATTAGTTCCAGATCTGTGTACTTGTACTTGTATTTTTAGATTTGTGTATCTGTAATTTGCATGTATGGTCTCTATGGCGATTAATTAAACAGAACACCAGCCTCTTTGTGATATTTTAATCCTTTTTTGTGTGTGTGATGTAGCCCACCTGTGTCTGTTAATAACCCCCCCCCCCAAAAAAAAAAAAAAATGTACTGAAATCATTTATTATTCAATTGATGTCTTTATTTTGTGTAGACGTTGTCCTGTCTGTGGTGAGACATGTCCCAGAAGGACACTGACCCCAGTAGAACCACCAACGTAGTGCAGTACTGGTTCAAGGACCTGACCCGGTCCAAGTCCTGAACTAAACCATCTATAGAACCTGTAGAGGAGCGTTCAGACCAGAGTGATATTATCTAAATGGACCCAGTCTTCCTGGACCAGAACCAAACAGGAGACAGACTGTGGACATTTAGAGGAACTATTATTCAGAACAAAAACTACTGTATTGACTATTAAGAAAAGACATTGGACTGAGTAAACCTAGGGTAGGAATCTTTTTTTTTGTAAACCCATGAATAAAATACTCATGAAATAAACTTTTTTTTCCTCCAAATACCATTTATTGTTTTTTTCCTTCACTTGTGTTTCACATACAGGTCAGAAAGAAACTGGATGAAACTCATTATTTTTATGATAAAAACAAAAAGTCACAAAAAATGACGGAAAAAGACTGTATATAGTGATATGAAAAAAAAAATACTTTAGCGGTCGACACAGAACGTATGTTTCAGTGTCATCCTTATTGTAGCTGAAATAATTCAATGTAATTAATAATTTAAAAATTAATAAATTAAAATTTTAAATAGAATAATAATAAATAATAATATAATATAAAATAACATTAATTAAAAAAATTATAGTAAAGGGATAAATCCATAAAAAAAAGAATAAAAATAAATAATAAAATTAAATCAATTAAAATGAATCAATGTCATATACACACACACACACACACACACACACAATAAAAAAATAAGGTAAAGTAAAAATAATTGCAGGACCTGCGATGCACACACGTCGATACTCAAACAACAGCTGTAGATTTTTCCATGTTAATTTTGCATCTATTAAGACACAATGAATAGATGTAATTAAATAGCAGGTATAGCAAACACACACACACACACACACACACACACACACACACACACACACACACACTTCTATGCCAGGCTCCTATAGGGTGTTCAGTGACTCCTGGTGTTTTTCCGCGCCCTCTTTAGCCTCGACACTCCCCTCTGATGGCGTCTCATGTCACACAGCGTTAATATATCTACGTGCCCTTTTCATAGATCCGCACACACACGTTCTGACCACACACATGCCCACGCCGCGCCGCTCCCCCTCCCACCGCTTCATCCAGCAGTGTCGCTCCCACCTACGTCTCGTCTCCGAAAAGGTCACGCCGGCCACATGACCTGCTATTTGAAGAGGACCCGGCAGATACCCGACGCAGGCCAAAGCACAATTCAATTACACCCTGGGGAGATACGCCACATTTGCTGAACTCTGCCTGAGTGATATTCTGTTTCTGTTTGGACGTCCAACGGGGTTCCACCCTTCCAAAACGCAGCCTCCGAGACGTTTCAGAGGATCCGCTGGTTGTAGACCAGGCGAAGCAGGTAAAGGTCAAAGGTCAAGTGACTTTGAGGGCTGTAATGCGTCCCTTCTTCTCACACCTTGGACAGTTTGTTTGGACTTTTCTGCGACATTTATTTTACTCACTTATGAAACTTATTTTATTTTTTTGGGGACACTGTGGCTCAGGGTCGTCCAATGACTGAAGGGACAGCGGGTCGCGTCCCAGCTCTGGCTGTCCATATGTCAAAGTGGACTTACAGGACCTTAGAAACCTACACTGACCTACAAAGCAAAAAGACAGTAACTGCATTTTTGGGTGAAAATTTGTTGTTGTGGTTTTTGCAACATTCAAATCATACTTTTTTTTTTTTCTTTTTTTTTATTCTTTTGTCTCTTTTTGGGTCAGTTTAAGGTCAAATCATTCTTTGTCATATAATAAAATATCTCATCCCAAATGTCTGTTGTTTTGGAGAAATGTGGTGGATGTTTGTACAATAAATGCAAAAAATACTAGATAGTAAACGCCATTACTGTGTTCTTACCAATGACCATTTCGGACACTGCACCAATGGTTTGTGAATCACTGTATTAGACTGAAACAGATTATGGAATTACTGTATTTTCCACACGATAAGACGTACTGTCAATGAATGGTTTTTATGAAGGTTTTCCATATATAAGGCGCATTAAGTCAACATTATAAGATAAAAAGTGAAAATTATGAGATAAAAAGTGAAAATTATGACATTAAAAGCCAAAATCATGAGATAAAAAGTTAAAATGATTTGATAAAAAGCCAAAATCATGAAATTAAAAGTGAAAATTATGAGATAAAAAGTGAAAATTATTCAATAAAAACTGAAAATTCGTAGAAAATATCTAAATTATGAAATAAAACGTCAAAATTATGAAATAAAAAGGTCAAAATCCCCAGTCACTAAGCACAACCAGAATTAATCCATATATAAGGCACACTGTGGTTTGTGCAGGAAATGAAAGTCTTTTAAGTGTCACCTTATAGTCCAGAAAATACAGTAACCTTTTGTTTCCCAAATGTTATGGAACTTCCTTTTCAAACATTGGTATGGACACGTCCATATCGTCCAAATACACTTTTACACCCATATTTTACACACACTTCCTACAGTAGCTACTAAGGGGTTTTCTGGAGCGCATACCTGAGGGTTAATAGAAAAACAGTCATTCCGCACTTTTATTTTTTCAACATTTTGAGAATATCTGTCAAGTTTTCCACATATATCCAATGGAAAATCCAACGAGCTAATGGATGTTTCAGAAATGAGAAGCTCCTCACACGTCAGTTAAAGGGTTAAAGTCATTCATCGCTGCAGTAATTATCCAATGGAAGGAGTTTTTCCTGTGACCACAGAAAACCCCACTGTAGCTGTACTTAACAGGTTCCACTAACGAGGCCATTTAATGACTCCATTATGTTTAATGAAGTTCACAGTTTTCCAGCTAGCATTTAAGTTCTCCCATGATTCCTTGGGCTCCTGCAGCTTTTTTCTAGTTTTGTCCAAATATGGTCACAAATTCTGGAAACACTCGAAACAATGGAATCATTTCAATAACCTAATCTTATATTAGATTTATGTCCATCATTTCATTGATAAAAGAAATATATATGTTTTTTTTTAAATAATGCATGTTGGGGATGTATAGGCAAAAAAAAGGTTGCCATGACGACATCACAAAAACTACCGTAGAGTAGTTCAGCATCATGTCACACTTCCTCCATCCCATAATAATATACAGTAAATGATAAAACAGACAATTATAAAACACATCGATAATAATAATAATAATAATAATAATAATAATAATAATAATAATAATAATAATAATAATAATAATAATAATAATAATAATAATAATAATAATAATAATAATAATAATAATAATATGATGATGATGATGATGATGATGATGATGACGATGATGATGATGATGATGATGAAAAGGAAAATGAAGAAAATGATAAGAAGAATACAATTGTTGATAATGATTATGATGACGATGATTATGATGATGGGAAGAAGATAAGAAGATGAAGATGATGATGATGATGATGTAATAAGTAGAGGATGATATATAATACGATGAAGATGATGATGATGAGAACAAGATAAAAAGATGATGATGAAGATGTGATGAGAAGAGGATGATATAAAAGATGATGAAGATGATGTTGATGATGATAAAGTGAAGATGAAGATGTGATATAAGAGGAAGATGATGATAAGAAAAAACAGATGATAACGCTGATGATAATAAAAGTATTTCTGAGTTAAATCATGAATCCTAAAAGACTCATAGCTATGATTTTTCTTAAACCTTCACTTTTTCTCCTTTTTCTATTTATATACATATATATATATATATACATATATATATACATATATATATATATATATATATATATATATATATATATATATATATATATATACACATATATATATATATATATATATATATATATATATATATATATATATATATATATATATATATATATATATATATATATATATATATATATATACATATATATATATATATATATATATATATATATATATATATATACATATATATATATATATATATATATATATATATACATATATATATATATATATATATATATATATATATATATATATATATATATATACACTCACTGAAAAGAGTAAAACATTGAATTAACTTAAAAATTGTTCTTATATATACTAAATGGATTTGTCTTGATATAAACTCGTTAAACCATGCGTCTCAAACTCATTTTCTTCATTCAGTCTGATTGGATCTCCAATGGGCCAGACCAGTACAATGAAATTCATGAAAACCTATAAATAATGACACATTTTTGTCATTGTTTTAGTGCAAAAAAAACCCCAAAAACCTTAAATTATGAAAATACTTTTGTAAATTATGCAAATGCAAAAAAAAGTTACATTTCATAAAGGAAAATAAGAGCAATTTTAACAATATTCTGCCTCAATGTATCATTTGTCCATGTGTTTTATTATATATCAGTTCTATAAAGACACTAAACTCTTAGTAACAGAAGCAGAAAATGGTTCAAATTTTCTTTGGACATTTCAGTTTGTTCACATTTGTTCAGGTCATTCACATTTTATTACATCTATTGTTTGTAAATGTAAATATTTCTATAATTGAATATTATTTTTTGCAGTCAAACAATGATAAAAATTCAAAGCTGTCATCATTTATAAGCAAAGGAAAAAACTGTGAAGAAAATATGGAGTTATGCTGCATGTTCGAGACCCCTGTTTTAAACCTTCATTGTTTTTTTTCTTCATTCAATAATGTTCTGTTACGTTCCACTAAAATGTGACCTAAAAGTTGTTGAATCATTGGGATACTTTCCTCCTCAGATCAACCTTTACAGACTTTAAAGATGCTGCTGAGATGAACTTTTACAGAATGCAGTTTGTTCCTTCGCTGCATGCTCTGTCAGCTCACGTTAGCCCACGCTAACACAAATGCCTCTTGAATTTGTCACCTCGTGGCAGGCTTATACCTTCCTGTACTCTGCAGCTAACACCATGCGCCTCAACCTTTTGAGCCCTAGAGGCCCCAAATTTGAGGCCTATGCAGTTATGATTTCATAATGTCTGAAAATGACTTAAGGTGTCAAACATAAGGCCAGGGGGCCAAATCTAGCCCGCCAAACAGGTCCAATCTGGCCCGTAGGATGAATAACAATGAAGATATTAACAGGTTCTACATACAGAATAATAATCAATTGGGTCAGAGCATTAAAATATGATCATAATTACCGATAAATAATGAAAACTGAAGATTTTAAATTCATTCAAAGGGCTGGATTGGACCATAAAGTGGGCAGAATTTGGTCCCCGGGCCTTATTTTGGACACCTATGGGTTAAAGGGTTAAATGTAAGTGTCTAAGATGATGATTGAGGTCTTGTTTTCGTCTTCTCCTTACATGGTCTGGAATCTGCGGTGGCTTCAAAGCTATCTGCCAGACTCGCCGGGTTGGATGCCGTTGTCACCTCGCCGAGTGCCGCGCAATGTGAAAGCATCCAGAACACCTGATAGCGACGCTTATCCAATCAGCTGGCCAGATTAGATGGTGTCGGTGCTTGAACCCGCATACCTCGACCGGCGGAGGACCATGTTTGGGGCGCCTTCGAGAACCAGCCGGGGAGATAAACATGGAAGTGATTGGCATGTGAGGTTAGACGATGGAGTCCAGGCTGTTTGGCTACGGCGCTTTACTGCTGCAAATCAGTGATCCATTGAGTTGTAGAGTACACTGTGGAAGTGTGTGTGTGTGTGTGTGTGGGGGGGGGGGTGTTTAGCATGTGAGAGTCATACTATTGGAGCTGTTAAACTTTGGCTTCATAGTTTATGGTTATTTAGGCATGTTGACAACAAAGCTGGGAGACATTTTACAGTTCTGATGATAGGAATGCTGTGATCATGCAGAAAACTGTACTATACTACTATACTATATATAGTAGTATAGTACTATACACCCATATATATATATATATATATATATATATATATATATATGAAGAGTTCATTTGCAAAAACAGATAACTCCATTTTTCTTTTTTTTTTCACAAAGTAGCATTTTTTACTCTACATTCCAGGCAATACTCATTGATTTGATATACAAATATACATACATACATATACACACACATATATATATATATATATATATATATATATATATGGCTGCACAAAGTTTCACAAAAGTAAGATCGCTATAAAGCTGGATATTCATATTGCAAAGATGTTTAATCATTAATCAAGTACTTCCTTGAAGGACACTAGCAAAAAATTTTATAAAATATGGGACCCTCTGTTGACCCATTTTGATTGGCTAGTAACACTTCCTTCTGAATAATATACAGCACAAATGAACAGCAAGGTCATGTGACTGAAAATCCTGATCGTTTGATTTTTCAAGGTTTTTTTAATTGTATTATTTATTCATTTACTCATTTATTTATTTATTTATGTTCATAATATGATGTTATATTATGTTGTATAATGTTGTAATTATCTTAACGACTATGATTCTACGGCCCTCTAGAACGTTGCGACAGCTCCCATTCACTTTCAATGGACGTTCCCAGAATACAGATCCTGTATTGGAATTGGAACGGCACTTACCCACTGAAAAATGTACACTTAGTAAGTACGGAAAGTATACTGTGTGCAAGTGTACTCATGACAGTATGAATGTTGGAACACAGCATTAGTCTGGCCCCCCGTCAGATCAAATTTGGCTTAAAGGTGTCATTCCGCTTCTTTTGGAATCTGATGGGTCACCCAGACTTACCAACACATGCTCCTTTAACAGTGGTTCATCACTGGCTACATACACATTCACACAAAACAACAAGAGGAACGAGGGACCCAGAAAAAGACGGTCTGTCTGACGTCAGATGGACTTTAGCGTCACCCACGTGGGGTTAAGCCCGTCCCCCATTGCAGTGAATCTGAAGTAGCATTAGCATTAGCATCTACAAGAGAAGACGGTGCAACAGTAGCTGCTGCACAAACTGGGAAAAATGTTTGATCAAACTGGTTCATGTGCTCTGTGTGGAAATAAAGCCTCGTTTTCAGAACAAGCAACGGCACGAAACCTAACTGGATGCTACTTGAGATAAACACACATACAGTGAGAGGGGAGGGGGGAGTGTTCCTTCATGCATTCTGAGCCAATCAGAGACGCCTCGTCACTGCGTCATGGACATGTATGAGGAAGTACGGGTAAACTGGACCTCAAGTCATTTTTCTACCGTGAAAAAACAGCTGGAAATAAATAGAACCAACGCACAATGTATTCAATAATAATGGAGAACACAGTAATATTAATGAAATAATCATGGAATGACTCCTTTAATTTGTCCCATGAACTAAAATGAGTTTGACACCCCTGCTTTAAAGGATTAAACCCAGGCAGTCTGGTGTGTCCTCCTGTGATCAGACCCACACCTGCCTGTAAACGGTGTCATTGAACGCATCCTTCTCCACGTCTGTGTGAAGAACACCCCCCCCCTCTTTTTTTGCACATGTCACCCATTATTGCATAAAGAGATAAGTGGTGCCGTCTAACCTTAGTTACATTCATTCAGTTCCTGCCATTCTGGACCGTTTCCAAACTTCTGCAGAACTATTAGATTCCCCAGGCCATTACTCTGTCTGTCTGTCTGTCTGCCTGCCTGTCTGTCTGTCTATGTCGACATCTGCTTTGTAGACCAAAGCCAGGGATGACTCAGGCCTACTAGTCATTGTGTGGTTTCAGAAGATGCAAATTCGGGGAAAAGATTAATACTGGAAATATACTAATGACACAGAAATGTCCTTTTCAGACTCTGCAATGCACCCCTGTCCTCTGTTGGGGACAAGAGTTGAAGATTTATTTCAAAAGCAATGTCCACTGCAGAGGACATTCCAGGAAAAAAAAAAAATAGAAAATGTATCAGGAAAAAATGCTTTGTCATGCTGTTTCCAATCAAGACAATCATTAAATGTGATTTTTTTCCCCCCTTTCCTGAGTCTAAAGAGAATTTATTTATTATTATATATTTTATTTATTTATTTATTTATTTATTTATTTATTTATTTATTTATTTATTTATTTATTTATTTATTTATTTATTTATTGTGGTCAATGTTGTCATATGATCATTATTTAAGGGTTGCTGTTAGAAAGGTGTCTTGAAGAGAAATGTGGAGAAATGAATCACAATACTCGAATGACGATACAATATATGATGATATATATCATGATACTGTATACAAGGTAATTTTTTTTTGTTTTTTTGGTTCTTTCTTTAGTTAACAAGACAAGAGAAAATCAAGCAAAATGACAGATTGTGTCAGATAGAATAGCTTTGTGAAATTGTTTCTTTTTCTTTATTTTATTTTTATAATGTATTTTTGTATTTATTTTTAAAACTTGTATGTATATATATATATATATATATATATATATATATATATATATATATAAAGTATTTTTATTTGTAATGTTTATTTATTTATTTATTTTAATGGATTCTTTTGTTTTTTATGTTATTTATTTATTTATTTATCTAATTTTTTTACATATTTAAAAAAAAATAAATGGATTTCTAATTGTTTAATTATGATTATTATTTTTAAGTAATTAATTTACTTAATTTATTTTTTTTTTTAATTATTTCGACCACTAATCTGTTTGACTGTTTGCGTCAACACCACACAACTGTTCTTTACCCCTGAGGATTTTTTTCATATCACAACATATACTGTATGTCACAGGGTTAAAAAAAAAATCACAATGTTCACAGTTGTTTCTAATATCATCCTAAATTTGCACATATGTGATGCTAACTCCACTTGAACAAACTGACCCAAATCCATTGTCAGACGTTCAGAATAATTCGGAACTGCAAATGGATTCATTGCATTAAAATATTTAATCAGATTAATCATAATGATGGATTAATTCCTGTTAATGCGTTTATTTTGACAGCAATAGTTATGACCTGTACATGTACGCCTGAATGTTTATACAGCTTTTAATCTGCAATATTAATAGGTGAAAGGCTTTATCACATAATCACATTTCCCAATTAATCACCTGAGGTATTTATGTAATAACAAAAGTCTGTAGAGATTTATGAAGAACATGTGTCACTTTTCAACATTTAATGTATAAGTCATTAGATTAAAGGATAGTTTACACATTTTAGTCTCTAACCAACTCATGTTTAAGGCACTATTTCTGCCTCTTTTCCTTGACTTTTATCAGATTTAATCAACCTGAATGTAAGCTATTATATTTCCAGCCTTATCTAAAGTACTCAACTCACTTTAGTTTTGTAAATAAGGAAGTAAATTCACTAAACATTTCCTTATTGTTCCTTTAAAAAATCATACGGCATTGTTTTCCAAACGTGGAGAAATACTTGTCAGATCTTTGTGCTTATATTTGTTTTTTATTGAGACATTTTCCTTTACTGTCATTGAAAGTAAAGTCTGTCGATATGTTGTTACTCATTTTATTCATTGTTTCTTTGGATGAAAAATGCCCAATAATGGTGAAGTGAGATCATTCCTCTGGACTAGTTGTTCTCCCTTGGCAAAAATTCCAAATGAAACTTTTTTTTGTTATATAATAAAGATGAATCTATAATTATATACAGTATAACAACAAGAAAGAGTCTTGTTCTGTCACTCAGTTATAGTTTTTAGTGTTTTATGAAAGAAAATCATTAAGCTGCTGATCACAGTTTATAATACCAATAATAATAATATTTATTATTGTGATGGAGGAGTCCATGACATGATTTGATTAGTCGTTCATTAAAATGCCTCAATTTGTATGTTTGAGTTGGACAGAAGACAAATATTTCAGCTATTTATTTATTTATTTCCTGTAATAAAATAACAAAAAGACTGATGATGTTGTCCACAGTTACAGATGCACATTTTATATTGGTTGAAATCAGCATAGGTAAATATTTGTCATGTTATATTAGGTTTTTTTCATGCATTTCTATGTTACATTCTAAGTTTATTCAAAGAGGAGCTGAAGTAGTTTAAAATACAATGTATTTTCACATTTATACAGACAGGATATTTTTGCTAATGTTGTTAAATAACAACAAAAACAACAACAAAAGAGAAAGCAACAAATAAATCAGTACTATAGCCATGAAATTTGCAGTCATTTTTCAGTATAACTTTTCTACATGTTATACAGCCCTGAAATCATTCAAACACGTAAAATTCAAATGACTTTAACTGATCTATTGCTTATTTTTTCTAAATCAATTAACTGTAAAATGTCAATCGTCTTCCCTATTTGACTGAGAGAAAGAAGGAGGGGAGACAAAAAACAAACAAACAAACAAACAAACAAAAACCAGAAAATATTCAACTTTAACAAATTGGAATCATCCACTTATGAGTCAAACCAATGAAGCGATTATAAAAACACTGAACGACTGTGCAGCTCTTACTCCTACAGGTCAAAAGGTCAGCATTTCCTCTCTTGACATCATCTAATGTGGTGGTACATCAACCCCACACGTATCCATGGTAACCACGACCACAGACCAAATATGGTCTTACGTCAAAGCAGAGCGTGTTTGGCTGTTCAGTTCCAAAGCGACGGGCCGGTGTGCTGAGCCTTAATCGAATTGTTCCAAGAGAAATATCTGATATAATCTGATCTACCTTTCTTACATCACTTTGGCTGCGGACGGTGAATCTCTGAAACAACAAATCCGTCGCTGCTTCCGCGCCAAAGAAAATCACCCCATGTGAAGAACTACACATGTTATTTAGCAAAGAGGAAAAAAAAAAAAAAAAAAAAAAAAAAAAAGGACATATTATGGAAGTGGATCCAGATTGAGCAACTTATCCTGATGTTTGAGGAAGAAACTGGGCTGTTCTCCATCCACACAGAAAGTACACAAACTTCCAGCAGAAACTCAACCTCACACAAACATTATCATTCCTGGATGTTAAGGTGTAATTTAGTCATGGTGGCGACACACACACACACACACACACACAGGCTTCGCTCTCCTTCCACTGATCTGCAACAAAGTCTTATTACCTACATGTTGCAGCAGCAGCACTTGTTAGAACTTCAATTGCTCCCTCAGCTTCAGTGGAAACTCATTGACTCCAGCTTAGATATTCCTTTTACTATTGCTTTCTAGTGTTGTGTGAAGTCTGCCTTTATGGTACAGTAAGTCTGAGCCCCTCTCAAACCAAATTATCATCTACAGTACAGGAGTTAAACATAAGGCTTGTGGGCCAAACCAGGCCTATGGGATGAATTTGTGAAGATGTTAACAATCGAGGATGTCAAAATCACTTTAGGTCAGGTTCCACATAATAATCTAAAGTGGAACAGAGCCGTAAAATATGAATATAACAGCCTGTAAATTGTGACAATTCCAGTTTTTTTTTTCTCTTTGTTTCAGGATCAAATATAAAACATAAAAAGATTGCATGAACAATTTAGAAGCTGTCTTTTCACAAAGAATGTGAGCAAATATGAACCACATGAAATATCTTAAGAGAAGTCTGTGCAATTTTAACAATATTCTGCCTGTTATTAAAGGTTTTGTGTATTTGTTGTATCAGTGTGATTTACATAAGAGGGTGCTTACTTGTTTTTTTCAAAATGTAATTCCAGACTTTTTACAAACTGATATTTTTTTTCTTTAATACCTTGAATTGATGTACTTTCATACTTGTGTGTTCACTGTCTACTTCACTGGTTGAGATTGTACCAGTGGTGTTTAGAACAGTTCATTTTTATAGTATTGAATGAACAAACAAATAATTCACAAAACATTTTCTTTTTTTTCTATTTCTTATTTCACAGTGACTTCAGCATACACTAAAATTCTACTATAAGATTTTTCCCCCATACTTTATTAAGACTTTCACCCAAAATTCAAGACTTATCAAGGTCTGGAAAACAGTGTTTCAAAATTCAATACTTTTTAAGACTTTCAAGCCTTGTGTTTATGCCTCTGACATAAACAGAGGCATAATATTATTAAAACTGCACTTAAGATATTTGAGGTTTTTCACGTTGTTCACATGTTTAATGAAACTTTCCATATATATATATATATATATATATTATATATATATATATATATATATACACAATTTTATTTATTTATTTTACTAAAACTACTTTGACACCTCTTATGTGCAGTGAAGCTTCTTATTAATCATTCATCCATTTGAATCCCTTTCATTATTAACCATCACCTTTGAAGTTTACACTGACTTTGTCAAGTTTTTAGTTCAGGTGCAGACTACAGTGCATTTGGTCTAATAATATCCCACCCAGCTGGCGAGGCAAGTTTGATCAAACAAAACTAGGTTACTGCGTAAAAAAAAAAATATACAAAAATAAATGGTGGGACACAGCGGCTCGCGAGTTAAATAAATGGATCCAACAGGGGCTGGAACCTGTGAAACTGTGCGCGTGAAAGTAGGAAATGTTCGTCATGAGTCAGCTGTTAGCACTAGCCTGCTGTTTTATACTAAGATGTCGTTATGAGGTCACGCATCGCTTAAAACAAGTGGGAACCAGGTGCGTATTTCGTGCGCGCGCGTGTGAGTGTGTGTGTGTGTGTGCGCGTGAGTGCGGGTACGTACCTCTTCTTCGTGGTTGGTGAATTCACTCTGCTCGTTCTCCTTCTCGATTTTGTTGTTATTCATTCTGACTCTTGATCACTTTCACACGGGGCTGTCTTCTTCTGTTTTTTTTTTTTTTTTTTTAAATTATTATTTCTCTTCTTCTACGTTTTTCCTCCTGCTGTGGTCTGTTCTTCTCCAGGTCCGAATAAGATATTAAAATAAATAATAATATTAATATTTAAAAAAAAAAAGACGCTCCCACCGATAGACACCAGTCCGCACGCGACCGCTCTCCTGCTGACCCGAGCGCGCGCTAGTTTGTCCACATCAACCCGTAAAAAACCGGCTTTATTTTAGAAAAGAAGGGGGTAAATACAGGTTGTGTGTGTGTGTGTGCTGTCAGATATTCCCCGGCATTCCCAGTCAAGCTGCTCCGGAGGCTCTTGTTGCTGTTCCCCGCGTGAAATACAGTAAATGTTGAGTGGACTGCGCCGCAGGCAAACTTCACTCCACATCTCCGCGTGAAGGAGGAGGAGGAGGAGGAGGAGGAGGAGGAGGAGGAGGGAGGGAGGGAGGAGGGGGAGGGGTTTAGGGTGGGGTTGAGGGTGGGATGCACCCACTGTCTGCAAGATTTATCAAGTTTTATCAAGTGGCATGAGAGTGGCAGTGGAAAAACAGTGTCCATCACCGATCACCTCCTCAAGCAGCTGGAAGTTATTTTAATCACTGCAACATTCTTCTAATATTCAAGTGTGAGGAGGTGCAGCTTTACTCTGTACACTTATACCAGACAAAATAACAAAATGTAGAAACATTATCTGAAGAAAGGAAACTCTAGATATAATGTAGGAGAATGCATAAAATAAGATGTTACTGCCATAATAATGTGATATATAAATATTTGAGATATCATTATATGTGTTATATACACACACATTATATATATATATATATATATATATATATATATATATATATATATATATATATAATGACATGTCTATTTGTATTTATTTTGTTTCGTGTCTGTTTTTATTTTATTTTACATAATTTTGTGCTTGTTCTTGTTGTGTCTGGCAAATAAAAATAATGATGATGATAATGATGATGATGATGATGATGATAAGTCAACCCATTGATGCATGCTGGTCACTACACTGGACAGTTTTTCTACAGTTGTCCTCTTGTATATTCATGGGTTTTCTTGTTTTAGTTTCATATCAGTCAGTTCATATCATTACTGTAACTTCTTAATACCTGATCTGCACTAACATGTTTTTGTGTAAATCAATTTCTTGTTGTTATTAGACTGTAACTAACAGTCTCTTCTTAAACAGAAACTACATTAAAATGTTTTATTTCATAGTGTTCATTAAAAAGATTTCAATCACATTGCTTTTTTTTCATGCCTAAAGAAGAATAAAAACACTTAGGAGAAAAATATTGACTAAGGTTCTCATAATTCATGCATCAAAGGGTTGGTCCAGACAATCGCGATTTGGAGATACAGTATTATCACATCTATTAAATATAAAAACAACATAACAGACAGCTTTTTTAAATCTTCATATTAAAATTGAATATAGAAATAATAATAATTTCACAGCCTAATGTGTTAACCTATGACGGCTTAAATGAAAAAAAAAACTACATTACATTACAAAATTTTACATTTACTAACTATCCTTACAAACATATCCTATAAAATGTCAACAACCTGAAGTGACTTCAGACGAATAAGTGCAATTTAACAATATCACTGTTAAATCTTACATACTTTAATAAGATGAATCAGAAAACAAAAAGTGACAAAAGTGCTGGTTCATGTTTTTAATATATATGATGGTGTGTTATTCCACATATATGCTGGTTTATGTACATGTATACAATGGATTAGTAAACCAACATTTAATACTTAAGTTTTGGGAACATTTCATTAGTCATTTCATTTCATTTTATTTGTAGACCAGTGTAATAAGAACCTACGTGAAGATTTTATTAAAGCAACACCAAGTGACAACCAACAAAGTTACTTACAATACTATAAAATATTGACGAGTGGATGGATGGATGGATGGATGGATGGATGGATGGATGGATGGATGGATGGATGGATGGATGGATGGATGGATGGATGGATGGATGGATGGATGGATGGATGGATGGATGGATGGATGGATGGATGGATGGATGGATGGATGGATGGATGGATGGATGGATGGATGGATGGATGGATGGATGGATGGATGGATGGATGGATGGATGGATGGATGGATGGATGGATGGATGGATGGATGGATGGATGGATGGATGGATGGATAGATAGATGGATAGATAGATAGATAGATAGATAGATAGATAGATAGATAGATAGATAGATAGATAGATAGATAGATAGATAGATAGATAGATAGATAGATAGATAGATAGATAGATAGATAGATAGATAGATAGATAGATAGATAGATAGATAGATAGATAGATAGATAGATAGATAGATAGATAGATACTTGTACTCTTGTAAAAGTAGTGCTGATTCAACTCCTTTACTTAAGTAAAAGTAAATACCTACAACTACTCAATTGTAATAAAGTACAAAATAAAAAGGCAAACAATTTTTTTTGCCATGAATGTGACAATATTTATTTAATTCACCAAGAAAAATAAGATAAAAAAAGGATTAAAAAGGAAAAAACACCTACAAATTTCCATGGGTGTGGGTAAAATTACTTGGCTGTAGGCACAAAAATATACTGTATTTAACTACACTGAGCTGTGTACTATGTGTCTTTGTTTAATTATTTTCCTTCAATAGAAATCTCTTTTGTATGGGAAGCTTGGTCGAGGTCAACATGAACCCAAAGAAGGACCAGAAATGAACAATAAAGCAGAATAACAGCTACTTAAACACAATGGCTACTCAGGAAAACACAATGACACTGCATTCTTTAACAGATATGAATGTTTAAACTCTATAACTATGTATATTGTGTCTTATATAAATTGGTCTAGTTTCAGCTCACGTTTCAATACTTTCTGCATGTTCACGTTGACATTAAATTAGCAAAAATAACTTAAATAATAAGTCATGACTGTATTCTGTGTGTGTTTTTTTAGCCACTAGAGAATTATCTTAAATATGTAATACTGCTTTCAGCCACTAGAGGCTGTGCTTTTTAATACGGTAATAAATTAACAGTTTTTATTTATTTATTTGTGTTAATTTTGGATGTGAAGTCATTTATCAAGAGAAATTACATAAAAATATTACAATTCTGGGCCAAAACTCAGCTGAATCTTATACTTGTAATGCCACAGATGGCCACTAGATGTTGCTACAAAAAGCCCTGGTGCCAATAGACTTACTTTAAAATGATTTCTAAAAATACAAAATAAATAACCTCACCTCATGAATATGCTGTTCCATCTTTAAATTAACCTCTACTCTGTTGATAAGAGCCTTTTCTATTAATAAAATACACTTTTCGTGTATTATTATTGTACTCCTGATTCCACTTTTTACTCAAGGCTAGCATCAGTGAGTTAGCATTTAGCATTAGCTGAACATTAGGGGTCAGGTTTCACCTCTTTGTCCAAATATGATCATTTACTGCATGACTGTAAAAGACCTACATAATAACAGACAAACGACAAACTATGGTTTAAAAATAACAATTTAAATAAAATCTTATCAAGTCTATTTGTTCTCATTTGTAGTCCAAATATTTCATCACACTTAATAACTCACTCACTGTCAGATGAATGACAAGAGAATATTGACTCAGAACATCGTCAATATATAATATTATATACACTATACTACATAATGTATTATAATATTATAGTATGTTATTTAATACTATACTATAATAAAAGACTAAGACATACTAAGACTACATAAGTTTGGCACCCATCAAAATAAAGTGTAGTCTGTTCATTTGGATTTGAATTGACGCCCAAACATGTCAATGGCAGTGAATGAGTTCAAATAAGACATAATCACCAAAAGATGAACTTTTCAGTGAGACATAAGACCTTATTTTTTTAGACAATATAGGTCTGGAAAATCTTATTTCAACAAATGATACCAAGATAATTTTCACTTGTTCCACTGACAGATTTTATTTTATTTTATTTGCTTAATTCAAGATTTTTTTTTAAATTTATTTATTTATTTAAATTTGCTTAATTCCAACAACACATCTGCCAGTGGAACAGGTGAAAATTATCTTGGTAAGATTTCTTCAAATGATTTTTTTTTTTTATTGTCTAAAAATATATTCTTTCAGTTCACAACTTACGTCACTCTTTAGGTGATTATGTCGTATTCTAAATGTGATGACATATTTTGACTAGAAATAAGAAAAAATATACTTGGTAAATATTTTGAATTTTTCCAGTGTGAGCTGTAGCTAATACGTCATTAATAAGTCTTTCCATAGAGTAGATTTCCTCTATTTTAGCCACTGATTCTCATGGGATTCATCAGTTTTGGGTCAATTCTTTGTAATGACTTTTTTGGAAGCAATTATAAGAATTTTAAAAAGGTATTTATCTTCTTTCTCAAAATAATCTCTACAGTAGGTAACAGTCCCAAAACTCACTCTGGAGCAGAACGGCTAAAATATTACTTGTATAAAGCAGATTTAGATAGAACTAAATATATTTTGTGTGTTTGTTTTTATGGGTTGTATAAATTACAGCCCACACTGATGATTAAAATGGCTTTTTTTTCATGCATGCAGGAAAGAATAAATGGCATGTGGCCAGACAGGTGAGGAACCTGTCATTAGCTGTGCCAACCTAAAGTGGTTTTTTAAAGAGTCACTCATTTCTCTATACGTTAACTCGGTTTCTGCTTAAACTTTAACTAAGCTGCATGTCACACTCGGTTTCTGTCATCACTCTGGCATCTCAAGGTGTCTTGTTACCCAGTGCTGCATGTACACTCAGGCACATTTTCTGTTTTTTCTCTCCCTGCCTGAATGCCTTAAAATGTAGCACTTAACATAATCCATCATCTGTAAAGATGTTCATGGAAGGAGACACAGATAGTTATCATCTCGACTGTTAATAAATTTCACGTGGTTTCTGTTGGCGGCTTTTGAAGGGTTTGTGTTTTCAGGCGATTTGTTGTCCCCAGACATCACATGCGCAGGCTAATTCTACAGATTTACAATGACGACACCACCTTGTGCATGTAAACATCTGTAAATTACTGAAGGAGGGATGATGGTAGAAGGGAAAAAAAAAAAACAGACAAAAGCAGCATGGACTCGCTCTTGATGGAGTGATTTATAGTGTTGTGCAAGGTACTTCTAAACTGTAATCCATTACAGATTACCGTATTTTCTGTACTATAAGGCACACTAAAAAAGCCTTTAAAGTGTCACTGACATGATTTTACAACTATACATACATACAAACTATACAATTTGAAAGCTCATCGTGTCTAAAATCGATTCACACATACATCACTAATGGTAACACCACAAATTTAATAATATTTCATCCACATCTCCATTCAAATTGGCCACCTACAAGTTTGACCTACTTATTTCTGGACTGCCTGAACCTTGACCCTGTGAAGTCAGTGGAGAAAGACCGCTCCACTATGCTGGTGTGGAAACATGGATGATATAAACAACAACAACAACAGCGATTCCAGCGTCAATTTAAAATATTCTTCATTCATATCAATTTGAGCCATATGAGAAAGACGACCAGTGGAGGAAGGATGGCAAAACTATACAGACATTGACTGGGATCTCCACATCAGATAGCTGCAAAACACAGAATGGTAGGCATACTCATAGCCTATGAACTTATCAACTCCCACAGATTTACTTATAAGGCTTACCCTACTCATCAGTGATGCGTGGGTCAATGTATAAATGATTCGCAAACGAGTCGGAAATTTCGACCACTCCTTTCTTCTGTATGTTACTCGTCTCGTCTCATTATCTGAACCCACTTTTTCCTCATTAGGGTCGCTGTGGGCCTAATCCAGCGACAATGGGTGAAGGCGGGGTACACCCTGTATGAGTCTCCAGTTCATCACAGGACTGAACATATATAAACAAACAATCACTGTCACATTCACACCTATGGGTGATTTTAGATTAACCAGTTAACCTATCAGTGCATGTGTTTGGATGGTGGGAGGAAACTGGGGTGCCCAAAGAAAACCCACGCAGACATGGGAGAACATGTAAACTCCACACAGAAAGGTCTGGTGTAGGATTTGAACCAGGGTCCGAGTGCTAACCACTGCACCACCGTGCCACCACCCTCTATATGTTAGTGTAATGCATTATTTATGTACGGGGCTACACCCAAAACTGGTAAACACCTGTATTTTACTCAAGGTTGGATGATGATAAAAAAAAAAAAAAGAAACAAAACACAAATGCAGCATGGGCTTATACTTATACTCTGGATGTAGTGATTTACGGCCTTTGAGTGGTGAAACAGCCAAACCCTTCAGCTATGGAAGTGATGTCTCAATAAAAACAAAAAAAGACATGTGCAAACACTAGGAAGTTTATTGGCACACCTATTATTGTCTACAGAACAGACTGAAGAAAAGAAAACAGCCTTAAAAGCTGCGATCAGGTGACAAGCTAGCCTCGTGAACACTCCCCCCCCCCATAGCCCTCCCCTGCACCACCACTACCACCACCATTTCAAAACATTTATTTTGAGCCGCCGCTTTACTTTGTATTTGACGATGAAAAGTTTAAGAGCTGACAGCAGACTCACGACCGGAGACTTTGACTATATGTTGCGTGACATTTATTGCACAGGACAGAAGCTTGCATTTTTATGACAGCTGGTGAAAACAGAGGGAGTCAGTTTTGCTGAACTTGCACCTCAAAAGCAACTGAAGACAGAAAAAACAGTCATCGTGGATCGGTCATGGAGATTTGTGCTCTTTCCCCTCTGTGATCATGTCTATATCAATTAGACTGCGTTTGAAGGGAACGCGACGGAGAAGGGACATGGCAGACTCTTTTATGCTGATGAGAAGCAGTTGGGGATGAGGAGGAGGAAGAGGAGGAGGAGGACGAAGAGGAGGAGGAAGAGGAGGAGGAGGAGGAGCGTCTCGGAGCCTTCGAAGCAGATAAAAATGGAAATGTTCCCCTCGCTGCTCAACACCCCTGTATCAAAGCTTCCTGCTGGAGTCTGGGGAGAACGGACGGGGGGAGGAGAGGATAGAACAAGGAGGTGGGGGAGGGAGGAGGAGGAGGAGGAAGGAGGAAAGGGGGGGGATATGTCCCAGCTGTGTTTGACAGGTCTCAGGGCTGAGCTGTGTGGTCTGATGCTCAGAGAAGGAAGGCCCCCACCCACACACACACACACCCCCTCCATCCCTCTAGCCCCCCCCCCCCTCCTACCCCTACCCCCCCACACATCCCATAAAAACACACACACTCAGACACACAAGACGTAGCGAAGAGCAGCGAGGAGCCTGGAGTCTGGTCACGGTGTCCTGGGTAACATTGACATGGTCCAGCCTTTACATGAAGATATCTGTGTGTTATCACCCACTGGGTTAGTTTTGGGAAAAACGTCTGTTGAACTCAAAGAGGAAACGCTGTATTTTTAGTGAGCGAGTGACCAGATATTATTAAGAGCGTGTATGATTGGAAAAACATGATATTTAAACAGATTGGTAGAAGAAAAGTTGCCTTTTAGTAAAAACACTGTATTTTAATCTCAGTGTTTTTAGAAGCAGAACTGTGACTTTTATGGACATTTTAAGATAGAAACTTAACCCTTTTTATGAGACAAGTGACTATTTTTGGTCATTTTCACATACATTGCAAAAGAATGGCAGCAAATTACGTAAATAATAATAATTAGAATACTCCGAGAGTGTAGACCTCCGCAAAGTCTGCCAAGGTTTGGATCTGGATGTTCGTGACTTATTTGTAAACTAGTGTTCCATGTTCGCTCATGATTTATTTTATCGGTCATTAGTAAACACTTCGAGGGTTTTTAAAAATTCAATGAAATCCTCAGTCCCATTTACGAGATATGACCATTTAAATATTCAACCACGTATGACGTCACTGTGATGTTATGTTTTACCTCATTTGCCCTATCTCTTTCCAATGCGAAAACACAATTTTGATGACCTTGACCTTTGACCTACATTCACAAAAATATAATATAATCTATTCTGGACCGCCTCAGACTTTTCCGGAATATTTCCTGTACATTGATCCAGTAGGTTTAAATTTTTTTTGTGTGTGTAAAGTTGCAGAAAAACCCCAAAAACAATACCTTCACCTCTCTTTTGCGGGGAGGTGTAATAATAAATAACTTTGCGATCATATGTGTCCAAGGTTGACTTTGTTACTGGTAACTCCTTGGTTTCCCATCACCTCCCCAACATATGAAAGGCTACAAAGACAAAGGGAAGCCTGAAGATTGAGACACAAATCAGATTATCCGATATCGTCCTCTGGATCACTGACTCATAGCTAAAAGGCCAGCTTGATATGAGCTCTAAAACACAAATCTATGATGACACAATGCCAATGTATTGACCGGTGGTGGATCCCTGAGGGACGCCCCCTGCAGTTCCAGGCCCCGTCTACTGTCTCTTCACTCGTCCTTTGCATTCCTAAAACTCAGTAGCAAAGCAAACTCCTCATCACTACATGTCACGGTTGCTAACCTTCCACCAAAACAGCACAAGGAGGAGGAAAAAAAATAAAAAGAGACACAGAGTCAGAACAATGTTGTAATGTGGAGGTCGTCTGTAAAAACAAGCAGACCTGCATGTAGACCTGACAGCTGCTCTGGTTTTGGCGAGGAAACACACTTCAGGCTTTTGAGTGATGTGGAGTAAGTGGTTCGTCATTGGGCCGAGGGCCAGGCCATTCCATTCCTTTGACTTACTGATACACAGCTTTCCTCCCCTCTGCTTAGTGCCCTTTGATCGTCGTCTAACATCACTAATGAGCAATTTGTGGTCAGATTGACCCGCTCTAATTGGCCATGAGAGGCCAGGTCCTTTGTTTTTAGTTTGCTCAGTCTTTTTCAGTGGCCTCTCTTCCACCAAACCTGTGTTTATTCAATCTCCGAACGACTCCGGGATCAGGTTAAATGACAATAACAGAGCTTTTACACTTTGGCTTTAATTGTCCACGTTGCTCTTTTTGCTTTCAAGTGGCGTCTCAGCAATCTGGAGTGTTTGTAGGCCTTTTGAAATGTCATTTGCAGCAATAAATTCTTCATTGTAAAACATCCTGAACTAAATCAAACCATCTCCACAAAACCGTAATTTAGTTTTGCTAAAGTTTCCCGGTTTCATTGCTAACTCAATGGAGATGAGTTAAGTGTTTTCATCATTTCCACCCAAGGAAACGTAAGCAGCACTGAAAAACAACATGTTGTCTGACCAGTGTAAGGCATCACAGCAGTGGTTCCCAAACATTTTTGACTTGTGGTTCCATTTTAACTTGATTCCTGACATCCAAAACTGAGATTTTTATATATATATTTTTGCAATAATTAATTATCTTAAAAGTCAAGTGTAGTTTACTGCACAAAGTGACAATTTGATTTTCATTGGTCAGGATATGTACAGTCAGTCCAGTTTGTATTTATAAGGCTATAAAATTAATACTGAACAAACAATAACTTAAACTATGAATTATGAAAGAGCTGCAGCAAATTACACTGGCCACAATTTGACAGATAAACAGTACTACAGCGGTTCACTTTCAAACTCACACAGCTTTTCTTTGATGGACTGGGATTGTCTCTGTCAACACTCGCCATATACATACATATATATATATATATATATATATATATATATATATATATATATATATATATATATATATATATATATATATATATTTATGTATATATATATATATATATATATATATATATATATATATATGTATAGATAGATAGATAGATAGATAGATAGATAGATAGATAGATAGATAGATAGATAGATAGATAGATAGATAGATAGATAGATAGATAGATAGATAGATAGATAGATAGATAGATAGATAGATAGATAGATAGATAGATAGATAGATAGATATAAACACATATACACATTATATTTTCATTAGTAATAATACTCATTTTAGGTGACCCCATTTGAATTCCAAACAACCCCAGATAGTGTCCTGACCCCAAGGTTGAAAAACACTGCATTATTAGTTCCACCAAGGAGGTATTAAATTCATGTCTATTTATCTGTCTGTCTGTCTGTCTGTCTGTCTGTCTGTCTGTCTGTCAGTAGGATTACGCAAAAAGTTCTGAACAGATTTTGATGAAACTTTCAGTAATGATAGATAATGGGTCAAGGAAGAATCCATTAGATTTTGTGCAATGAAGGTCAAAGGTCAAGGTCACGCTAAAGGTCAACCACTAAAACACATCAGTGGTAATATCTCAGGATTCAGACAAGATAGAACCTCGTGTTTTATTTGCATTCACATGGTCTCACCTTCAGACATCAGATGGGTCAACACCTATGGCTCCATCACGTCACATTTTGACGTCATATGACGCCGTATAAAGCTTTGGCGGAGGTCTGCTGTCTCTGACTGCTTTGTTTGTTTGTTTGTTTCAGACATCTTTTGGATAATTAAACATGCACCAGATCAAATTGACGCAGGGACATCATTGCTGTTCCTGACAAATGAACATAACAGGAGGGTTAATATCTTTAGTGTTAATGAAAGAATCATTTATTTCTAGAACCAGTTCAATTTTCTTCAGATCAAGATTAATAAAATTCATGGATATTGTCAAACAAAAATGATGTTCAGGTTCAAAAACAATTCCTTACCACCTACAATTCAAATTTTATTTAGAGAACGAAATGGTTTTTATTATAAACTGAGAGGAACTTTTAATTTTAGAGTTCAGAAGATGTGGACAAACACTGAAAAATGTTTGTATTTCAAGTAGGAGTTAAATTGTAGAATGTGTTAGATAAAGATTTAGAACAATGTTAAGATATAATGACATTTAAAAACATGTACAAGAGTAAGATTTTTTTTTGCATATATATATGAAAAACATAAATTTGGAGTTGAATTGAAATGTTACTGTTAGATTTTTTTGTATTTATTTTTTTCTTAATTGATGAAGAAGGGGGCGTGGCTTGCTAAGTTTTTATTTATTTATTTATTTCTCTACTTGGTTTTCTTCCTGACATAGTTGTTTTCTTTTCTCTGTGTCACACACGAAAATAAACAAAATTGAAATGTTAACACTTCACAGATTAACTCTATAAAATGCAACTTCATTTTCAGATTGGACCTTTTTTTGGTGACCGCTTTTAGCCCGCGGGCCGTATATTTCACACCCTGAGGTTAACTGAATGTTACAACAGTAACAAAGGCCTCGGTTGTAATTTTTTCACTCGGTACGAGGCGTGACGGACTGAACGTACAACCCGCTCTGACATAAAAATCAATACGGAGCGCTTTTGAGAATCAATATGGTGTCACCCAGTGTAATATGGTGGTGGTCTGTTGTGGGCGTCCAGGTAAATCTACATGACACAAGTGGAAGCAGGTGTCCTAAAGGTGTAGAATATAGTACGTCAGTGTGATCATGAGTTCTTCATTGTATTTATTCTACAGGTCTGGCTCATACAAGCACACCTCTACAGCTGTAAGTAGGTTACATTACTGAGTAGTGAGGTAGAACGTACATTTATCCTCAAGGGCACGGACGGGGTCAACGTAGGTTGAATCTGACAAAGCTACAGTGAACAAAAAAAACAACAGCTCAGACCACCTCTGGGTTCTTTCATAGTACAGTCTATTTACCATTTGATCAGATCATGGGTGTGGGTATGGATGGAAAATTTAAGAAAAAAGAAAAAAAAAGTCACAATTGGGATAGAAAGTCATAAATATGAGATGTTTAAAATCTTTAATTATGAGATAAAAAAAGTGACAATTTTGAGATAGAAAATTCCAAAATGTGAGATAAGAAATGGACAATTATGAGAAAAAGAGTCAAAATTCTGTAGAATGATGTAACGGCAGCCGTTTACTGGTGTATGAGTGTGTGTGAATGGGTGAATGTGAGGAATTGTAAATCGCTTTGGACACTAACTCATGTATAAAATGTGCTAAGTACAGTCCATTACTTTGTTCTGTGGGTATGGATGGGTAATTTAAGAAAAAAAAAGTCACAATTGAGATAGAAAGTCATTTTTAAAATCCTTAATTATAAGATAAAAAGTGAAAATTGTGAGATTAAAAAAAAGTCCAAAATATGAGATAAGAAATGTACAATTATGATGAAAAAGAGTCAAAATTCTGAGATAAAATGGCAAAGTTTTTCCTTCTGAAGTGACTTATTTTACATAAAGTCACAACTGTTTAGTTTGAGTAATGAGTCTGTTCTGAGAATGTAAAGAGTATAAAGTAAAGATATTTATATAAATGTAAAGAGTATAAAGTAAAGATATTTATATAAATATAAAGAGTATAAAGTAAAGATATTTATATAAATGTAAAGAGTATAAATTAAAGATATTTATATAAATGTAAAGAGTATAAAGTAAAGATATTTATATAAATGTAAAGAGTATAAAGTAAAGATATTTATATAAATGTAAAGAGTATAAAGTAAAGATATTTATATAAATATAAAGAGTATAAAGTAAAGATATTTATATAAATGTAAAGAGTATAAAGTACAGATATTTATATAAATGTAAAGAGTATAAAGTACATATATTTATATAAAAATATAGGGAGTAAAAGTAAAAAGTTGACAGAAAAATAAACACTCAAGTAAAGTACAGATACCTAAAAAATCTACTTAAGTACAGTAATAAAGTACTTTTACTGAGTTACTTTACACCTCTGCACATTTTATGCATGACTGGACTCCTTTGAGAATTCACAAATATTTATTTTATGCACAACTACAGACAAATACACACGAGTATCTAAAGTGTGGACCTGAATATATTGACAGTTATCTTACTCCGTACAGTAGTCTGTTATAAAGGGAACACTAAACCTTCATGGTTCACTGGACAGACCAGACTATACTAAGTTTGTCTGCGAGGCATGAATTCCCAAACGTTGACACAGGTCTAACGAGACAGACAACAACAAAAAAAGTCCCAAAGCAGGTTAAAGGGAAGTATATGATCCTACTGTCTCTATTGTTGGCACTGAAACCAATAAAAGGTTAAAGTTCAACCACTTTAGCTTCAATATTAACCCTTTCAACTGGAGTTATAAACTTTTATTCCTTTGTCATTTCTGCTGAATATGTTTTTTTATTTATTAACAATTTAAGATACTGTTAAATCTGACAGGAGTATTTAAGTTTTTATGGCTTCCTTCTCCTTTTTGAGCAGTTTTAAGCCTTTAATACGTCAGCAATGATGTGTTCTGAAAGGATGATTTAGTTTCAATGTTCAGAAAAAAATTACTCTTTTTTTTTTTTTTTACTGTGATTTTACTGAGTTGTGTTCATGGATCTGATATATGGAAATAAACAGGTGTCAAAAAGCAACTGATTTAAAAAAAAAAAAAGCCAAAATTAAAACTACTGGAACCAAATTACACTATTATTTATTTATTTATACTACATTATTTTAACTAAGTTTTTATTTTTGGAAATATGTATTATTTTTTGTTCATTTTGTTCAATGATGATATTTTGTTTTTTATTTCTACATTTAATATTGTATTTTCTTATTTTTCTTCATTTCTGTGCCATTTGTGTCTTATTTTGTTCATGTTACTTATTATTTTGTTGCTTTATTATACATTTTTGGCTGTTATTGTCCATTTTGTTTCCTTTTTTTTCCCCACTATCAATAAATGTAGAGAAATTATTTAAAAAATAAATTATAAAAAATGCATCAAAGCCAAATACCCCAAACTGCTGACTTCATATGATTAAAAATAAATCTTATTTTCATCCATTTTAATTCCTCATCTGATTTTCTCATTGAGATTTGTCACCATTTATCTCAATATTTGTTTTATTTCTACATATTGTGAGTTATTACCATTAATACTGTCGACTGTCATGTGATAAAGAGCATTAAAGCATCTATGATCATGTGCCACCGTGTTGTTATTATTATATTATTATTGTTTTTGTAACTTACATGACATTCAGTACTCGCGGTACCCGTTGTGATGAGATTAATTATTTCTGTGGGAATGCAACAGAAATCACTGTGTCCTATAGGTCACCTTGCACTTTTCAAAGGTGGACTGGACCTGGATGCAAAGGTCAGCTGTCAGAAAGCCTTTATCCTCCTGGTCGGACTCCGGTCCCAGGAATCCTGCACTGAAAACACCACCCAACATCCATATAGTCTAGTGGCTTTGAATACTTGGATGTTTTCTAAAAGTGGATGATGTTTGAGAACAGTGATTATATAGAAAATGAGACATAAACACTTTATAATCAGACAGTTACAGCATTAAAATGACTTCAAATGTCACCATTATGTGCGACACATACAAGGATTCACAAATGTTCCATAAAAAAAACCTTATTTAACTTTCATTTCTTCTTCTTAATCGTTTTAATGCGGTTATTGTTTTGACTATGTTGCAGCTTTCGCTATTAAATTTGGCAAGAAATGAAAATTTTTTTTGGCTATATTATTGTATAAAAAAAATATTCAACTTTACAGTCATTACTCGTGTGTAAAAACAAGGTAAGAAAATGTAGTTTGGCATCTTATACAGTATATGTAGTATGTAATTAAAAAGCAGAATAGATACAGATAAAATAGTGCAGGCAGTATGAAGAGTTATGTACAGATGGTTATTTACAGATGGAATAAATGTACATAGGTGGGTGTATGTAGAGATTATATACAAGTAAGTTGACAGTTGTCAGAGTTTAGAGCAGAGGATAAAATGAGATAAGATGATAATAAATATGTAGAAGAGCAATATACACGTATGGTGAAGAGATAATACACATAACAAGGATAATATACAGATGTCATATATAGTATATGTGTAAAAATCCAGTCTTTTACTCTTACTCCATGATGTATTTTTGCACCCTTTGTGGCAAAAAATGAACATGCATTAACAAAATTATGAAATACATTACTTAAACAACTTTAGCCATGCTCAAAACCACAACAATTTATTCATTTAATTTTTTTATATTTGTATAATTTTCTTTTTTTTTTAGGATTTTACCCCTTTAAATAACAGTTTAATTAGTTGACTTCTGACTGATTTATTAAGAGAAAATAAAACCCAAAGGAATAAAATAAAATAAAAATCCTCATAAGTAATTAAATATTTCCATATATTAAATACAGTATTAAGGGTTTGGGAAAAAAATGTTTCTTATACAACTTCAGTCATGCTAAAAACCACTGGATATTCAACAATTTATTTAGTTTAATTAATGTATTTATTTTAGGATGTTAGCCCTTTAAACACATGTTTAATTAGTGGAATTCTGATTGATTTATTAGAAAACAAACAAACAAAAAACCAACAACCCACAAGTAATTAAATATTTTCAGAACTACCAACTATTCAACCATTTCTTTTTCTTTTTTTAGGATTATAATCCCTGAAATCCAAATTTAATTAGTTACATTCTGACTGATCCATTATTTAAAAAAAGAAAAGAAGACATAAGTAATTCAATATTTTACATATCCTAAATACTAGGCGGATTGAAATTGTTAGTGATTAGAGCCTTGGATACGTCAAAGATTGGCAACAAAAATAGATTTGATTGCATTAACATTAATTTATGAAAAAGCCAACATATGTATGATGAGTTTATATTATTTTTTGTGCATGTATATATATATATATATATATTTTTTTTTTTTTATCATAAAACTCCAAATAAAATTGTAATACCATCAACAGCCACTAGGTGCTACTCCAAAAAAAGCTTGGTTTCTACAGACTTGCATTGAAATTGGTCTTAAAAAATACCAACTATTTTATTTATTTAAGAAAAAAAAGGAGTCTTCTGATATGATGTAGTTTGTTTGGATGATGTGGGTAGTTTTGTGGCTACTCTGATCACCTGCCAAGACAAACTTTTGGACTTTATTCAATAAAATATAAACGACTCCATTATAGTTAAACTAGTATCATAATAAAATGTAATGCAGTTCAGTCAAGTCCTTCTGCTCTGTTGTAAAGAATCCAAATAACTGGCCTACATTTACATATTTGTATATTTGCTTCATGAAGATGCATTAAATTATTCCCAATAGTCTGGTTTTTTTTTTTTATTTTGTTTGTTGCCTCCAGGTCACTGCTTCCAAATGCATCTGTGTATATTAGAGCGTTTGACTTTTCCCATCATGCCCCTGCTGTGTATCCGGTCTCACTTTAAGAAATCTTGACTCCTTAATGCTATTAAATACTGCAGAGAATGTTCAAACTGCTTCTTATTAAAAAACATAAAAACAAACAAACAAAAAAAAAACAGAAACTTAGTGAAAACTCCAAAATTAAAACCAACTAATGAAGAGTAAAATTCCATGTTTATTTCTATTTCATCTGCAAACATGATCCTATGGTTTTCTGCAGAGAAGCTGGACATTTTAAAACACACTGTACTGTTTACATACTGAGGAGGAATCTGTGTATCATTCGTCCATTCATTTTTCAAAATAAAATAAAAAATAAGACAACTTGTGTCTTTATTATTTGACTCCAAAACAAAACAAAACAAAAAAAAACAGATAACGATGCGGTTTTTCAGTTTTCTTTTTTGTGTTTAAATGAATAATGGAAAAAAATGGATAACGTTAAGTAAAAGTTAAGTAATGACCTTTGACCCGCAGTGACAAAGATGTAAACCTACGTCCAATTTGGAGAAACTAAGAGGGTCACTCTAAGACCTGGAGATATGACGACAGAGACTATTGGTGTCATATTATACCATTGTTTGTATTTGTTTGGAGTTTATTTATTTCCAATATGCAACAACTTAAATGATTGCCCTCAGCTAATATAAAACCATATACATGAAAAACAAAAACACATAACAAAACATGGCTTTGTTTGCATATTAGAAAAGGAGTGGGAAGAAACAAAACTTATTTAATCCCACCCTAAAACAAAAAAAAATCAAGTCGTTTGGTTCAATTCAGTTCACTTTTCACATGCACAAACACATTCATACAAACTAATTTTACATATCAAGAAAATAAAATAGGAATATAACATCAAAGGTCAAAAGTCATGATGCCATTTTGGAGCCTACATGTAGTTTTCTATCTGTCAATAATTGTAACTACAGATTTTTCATTACTACTTTTCATTATTGTAGATAGTATTGTATCGTATTGTATTTTATTGTTTTGTTTCATTTACCCGTTACCTAGTAAGTTATTTCTTATTTATCCGATTAATTTGAATTGTTAATTAAGTTATGAAGGGAGGCCTCCTCATAAGTATTTTATGCTTCCGGCCTCCCTGCACTGTTACATTTATATTTTCTTGTGTCTGTATTTTGTTTTAAAGTGCGAATAAAAAGAAAAAAAAAAAAAGAAAAGAAAAAAACTGAGTACTACTATTACCAATATTTAAAACAATTCAAAATTGATATTGACCGTACAAGGTTACTCAAGGTCAAAGGTCATGATTCCTTTTTGAAGCCCATGCCAAGTTTCCTATCTGTCCATAATAGGAATTAAGTCTCTATTTCCACTGGTTTTTCCATTGAGGTGCATTTTAGTTTATGTGACCCCTGACCTCTTGGGTCAACGATAGGTCAAAGTCTATACACACGCAAGCTGCAGAATTGAAAGACAAGGATTTGGGTGTTTATTAAAAGTCAAGAAGATCAATAGATCAAAGGTCATATCCAAAATTACATTTTGACCTTATTGTGGCCTTGACCTTTGACCTAGAGAATTTGTCCTTCAAGGTTCTGATGTCAGCGCACATCAACAGTGAGAGCAAAAAAAAACAAATATGCAGAACTGAGTATAATGGAATGAAAAGGAAATTCCTGATTTGTCCATATCTCTGATCACTGTGAAAACACAGTTATTGGCGACCTTGACCTTTGACCTACATTCAACCTTCCTGAAAATTCTATGGAAATTGCTCCAGTAGTTTATACATAAAGGGACAACTGGACAAACAAACAAACAAACAAACCAAAAACAATAATCCTTGCCTCCCCTTCTGGGTGTGGAATAACAGCCCCCCCCACCCCCCCACCCCCTCCCCAACACTAATAACAATAAAACTGGTTTGAGCCACAATAAAATAATAAAAAACCTCATGCATTTCTCTTCTAGATCAAACTTCCTACAGAGTACATAAAAGAAATATTCACATGAGACTGTCATATGAAGAGAAAACCAAATTCCACAGTGATGTACAAAAATCTGAGTGAAAGTGGGATAATACCGTTCCACTCAACAGTACAGTAAAGCAGAGGCATAAAAATAACTGCCTCTAAATATAGACCGACCATTGAACTTCCTTTTCAGAGTTGATATCATCCAATCCATTCTGTTTGACTAATAAACCTCGGACCCCATGACGTCCTCATCACTCTTCACATTCGTGCAACTGTGCCCGACGTATGTCTTCCTTGTCAATTTAAAGTATCCTCATGCACAGGCAACCCCCCCCCCTCTTAAAAAAAAAAAAAAAGTGAGAATGGAAAGGAACCTAGACGTGTGCCCTGCTGCACCCCACTGTTGGAATAATTAGCCCCCGGTTGACGTGGACACCTGATGGGACGCCACCATGACATGTTCAAATGAGTATTGGCAGAGTGTGACACCAGCTGTGGGCCTCCAACAGGGAGGGGGGGGGCAACACAACACAACACAAACTGAACCTCGAGTATTTTTTTTTCAGTCACAGGCGACGATGAAAGGTGATGTCTTAACTTTTGATTTTAGGTGGGTAATTATACGCACTTGTTTCTTATACACTAAACAAATAATTGTGTGTCTGTGGTGCAGATGGGGGCACCACCCATGGGGGTTTAGTGGAGCAGACGGGTGGCGGTGGGACGCAGGATGGGGGGCATTATTTAGATCCATCCTGCACTAGCGTAACAACCACACCCATGTCATATTGCAGTCAAACCATGCTCTGTGGAATTCCCTCTGTACCCATGACACCAATTTGGCAACCCCTAGTGGAAAGAAGGGAGGGAGGGCACAGAACTGGCAACCCAAAGTGAGGAACACTGTGCCCTTTTGGTTTAGTAAATACACTTTTTAAATCAGCAAACAGTCACTCTCACCATCTGAACACAGCTCAAGGTCACGCTAATAAGGACAAAAATATTACAGTGGATTAAAGGATCTATTTTTAGCTTTAAATCTATTTTTTCTCAGGTTAAAACACAATAATGTGACAATCTGCAGATGTGTTATTATTATTAGATATGGATATAATTGGCTTTATTCCACAACTTGGTGAAACAAAGGCATCAAAAGCAGCTGCTTCAGGGACAAACAGCTGCTCAATAGCTCCTCCTAGTGGTGACACAAAGACAAACACATGGGTTGGACTGAATCCTGTGCAGAATTATACAAAATAAAGTCATCAGAGAACAATACATAATATTAGAATATGTGATTTGTGTTTGTGCATCCTTAAAAAACATACATATTTGAGGTGAAAATGAATCATTTTACTTTTATGTGTATGTTATAAAGTCCCATAATGAATATTTCTATTTATTTGATGCTATTTTAACCATTATTTTAATATTATCAGTGGTATTTTGCTTTTAACCCCCTGTAAACATCATTTATTTTTCTATATTTAATTCAGAAAAACAAGTATGTACCTAATACTACAGTATGACATGATATTTGTTGCTTTCATTCTAACTGATGACTTGACAATTGACAATTTTTGAGAAGAATCTGCAGTTTTTGAGGCAATGAGTCCAATATTATATAAGAATACATACTAGTATATGTAATTTTTTGTGCATCCTTAATTCCAAATAAACCCAGGTTCTATTTATAACAGGAGATAGAAAATGTAAATATTTTATTCTTACAATTTGTGAATTTGAATTTACAAGTAGAATAAACAGGTGTTGCCAGGCACCACAAACCCTGCCCCTTGGAAACACCTTATGTCTTAATGGACATCTCCATCTCAAAATGGGAGACTAGGGGTTTGACCTTTCAAGATTGCCAAAGGTCAAAGGTCATAATGCTATTTTGGAGCCTACATGTAGTTTTTTTAATCTGTCAATAATAGTAACTGAGTACTTATCACCCTTTTTGGAGTTACAGACATTTAAGATCATGTGACCTTAATTTTGAGCTTCCAAGGTCAATCAAGGTCAAAGGTCATGGGGCCATTTTGAATCCCATGCAGAGTTTCCTATCTGTCAACAATATTAACTAAGTCTCTATCTCTCCTGTTTTTTTTTTCCATGATAGTGCATTTTAGCTTTGTAGGTATTGACCAAGTGACCCTTGACCTCTTGGGTTAAGAATAGTTCAAAATCTATACGTACAAGATGGAGAATTAAAGGATGGGTATTTTGGTATCTAAGATTCATACTTCAAAAAATTACAACAAAATGTTCATTTTTCACCTTTATTGTGATCTTGACCTTTGACCTAGAGAATCTGCCCTTCGAGGGTCTGATGTTAATGCACATCAACAGTGAGAACAAAAAGAAACAAATATGCATATCCTGTGACCTTGAACTTTGACCTACATTCTCTATTCCTGAAAATTTCATGGAAGTTCGTCCAGTTGTTTTACACGTGGACAAGAATTCAAACCAAAATCGATACCCCTTGCCTCCCCTTCGGATGAAGTGAGGTAATAATTGCTGACCTTATTTATCCTGACCTGGTACTTGTGTAATACTGCCGTTAACTTCACAAATGAAATAAAAGTGCAAATGTAATAAAAAAAAAAAAGGCATTGCAGCTTTTAATATAATAATCCCACAAATGTAATAACATTCCAACAAACTTAATAGAAATGTGCAGCTTTCCAGGAAGGTCGTGACCCCAAGGTTGAAGAACACTGTGTTAATTCATCTGCTACAGCACTTATCTTTTTTTTTCTAGTCAACTGTCTGGACTATAAATGTGTAAAGGCAGCAAAACATTAATAATAAAAGTTTATCATTACTCTTCGCCAAAGTTCAAAGGTTATTTTTATCTTGGCAGCTCGTGTATCCCAAAAAAACATATGTGATTTATAACTAGAAACTTCCATAATTCCCATAGCATTTGAAGGCAGCATAATAATCAACATCTGACTTGATGAAAATAAATAAAAATAAATAAAGACCCTAAAGTGACTATAACCTGTAACCACTGTGTATTTAGGGAAACATTAGTGTGTGTGTATGTGTGCTGGTCCCTGTGGATTCAGACCCAGGTTAATTTCGGAGGGGGGTGCCGCTTCCTTTAACCGTCTTCTTCAGGTGGTGATAGTTGGGAAGGATTTTCATGAGGAAGTCCAGCTGCAGAGTCTGAGGCTGCGAGGAAAAAAAATACACAGATTAAAGCAGAAATCATCCAAAATAAAATAAAATAAAAATATTTAATTTATTTGCATCAAAAATTTTGTGACATTATAATCAATACAGATATATTTTGCTAACTTCTGGGAGACGCTACACATCCATAAAAACAAGGACTAACAGAGCCATTACTAGATAGACAGACAGACAGACAGACAGACAGACAGACAGACAGACAGACAGATAGACAGATAGATAGATAGATAGATAGATAGATAGATAGATAGATAGATAGATAGATAGATAGATAGATAGATAGATAGATAGATAGATAGATAGATAGATAGATAGATAGATAGATAGATAGATAGATCTATTTTAAATGTATTTTTTATACTTACTTATTTTTTACTGACAGATAGAAAACTACATGTAGGCTCCAAAATGATATCATGACCTTTGACCTTGAAAAGTTAAACCCACAATCTATCTATCTATATATATATATATACATATATATATATATATATATATATATATACATATATATATATATATATATATATATATATATATATATATATATACATATATATATATATATATATACATATATATATATATATATATATATATATATATATATATATATATATATATATAATTTTTCATCGCGTAGCTTTAGAGTCTTTCAATTTCACCACCCTTGTTTTCTTCCATTTCTTGTTCACTTTAGTGCCTTTTATAACTAAAAGTACATTTGTTTAAACAACTATAATAATAACAATAATAAAAAAAATAGTACATAGTAGTTTAATTTCAGACCTGATATTTAGCCATATTAACATGCTGTTGTTTTTATATAATAACTACAATACTTTCAGTTCTTATATCAATATCTGTGTAACTGTACTGACAAAAATGTTTTCTTTTCTGTCTGTTTTAATCTCATGATACACACACGAGTTAGTAGTGGATTGTATAACCATTGTTTTGTGTGACCTTTGGTGGACTGTATGGCAAAAACTGACAATAAATCCAAGTTTGAATGAGTTTGAAACACAAAAGCCATGATGGAAATGGATGGACCCACCTGTGGTTTTTCGTTCTGCACACGCCTGATGCAGTTGGACCCGTACACAACCGTGTTCTCTGGTACGACTTCACACGTGTTGATCTGACAACAGGCGCCGATGATACAACCGCTGGTCAGCATCACGTTCCTCCCAAGATCAGCTGTGATTTAACATGAACAAAGAGAGGCTTTTAAAGTTCAGATCAAGTGATACGAGAATAAAATAAACCTTAGAGATTGTATGAGTTCACCAATGATGATACACTGGAAAAAAATGACCCTTTAAAAATGACTTATGTTAGATATTTTCTCCCTTTTTTTTTAATAACTTTGTTTATTAAACCAAAAATATTTCAGATTTTTTTCCCAATAATGTACTTTTTTTCCCCCTTTTCTCACAAAAAAATTGAAATATAAAAAAATACAATCTTCCCAAACATAAATAACAAACAAAAGCCTACACACATCAGTCATGAAATGGTAAATATAAGATACATCCAAATATATACATAAACAAAACCACAAAGTAAGTTCCAATGTTCATCATAATATTAGATATAGATAGATATAAAAAAAATCTTGAATTAAAAAAATCAGTCTCCTAGTTTACCATATTTTCCACACTATTGAATTTAATTGAATTTATTTGACCATTTCAGAAATAAAACATGTAACAGCAACCTGTGCCATCGACCATATACAGGGTTCCTACAGTTAAATACAAGAGTGTTTAAGACTTTTTTAATGCCATTTGCAATTACATTTAAGACCAAGCCGACAATGAACCAAAACTGAAAAGGGAAAAAACAAACAGCAGATGAATGACCTGGGAACAGTTTTATTAACTGTTTATTTTAGATAAAACATGACTTTCTGGTCCAGTTGCTGCTACATTCATCAACCATTTGCATCAAGAAGCATAACTTAGAAATTTGTAATATATAACACACACCATATAAACATATTCGTTTCTATTACCTTTGGAAATTCACCAAATGAAAATATCGCTATAAAAAAAAATGGTAAAGGAAACACCTGAATTAAAAAAAAACAACACTCAAATATCAATAAAAAGTTTTCACGCTTTCATGACGTGGTTTGTCAGATGTTTCGATATTCTAATATCTTTTTTTTTAAAGGGTCAAATGACTGTTTGTTTTTTTAATGTACCTTTAGACTCGATCACATTGTTGTCTCCGATCTTCAAAGCTTGTGAGACTGTGGATGAATTATTAAGGACTTTATCACAGGAACTGGATTCAAAATAAAACAATGGCTGCAAAACACATATTACTGACAGTGACCCATTTTTTTACCCACCGTCACATGTTGTGAGTTAGTATTTTATGATGTTACTGCCCTCTGGTGGACAAACAAACCAGCTGCAATATTTTATTAGAGACAAAATCACAGTCATTTGACCAGAGGTGGAAGTAACTAAGTAGACAAACTTCATTATTATACTATAATAATTGATAATCAATACAATTAATGTACTGTTTTATATATATATATCTGTATTTTACTTGAGTATTTATTTTTCTGCCAACATTTTACTTTTACTCCTTACATTTTTTGCATAAATATCTGTACGTTATCCTCCTTACATTTACAGAATAGACTCATTACTTTTTCAAAACTCAACAAATGTGAGTCACTTCAGAGGGAAATCAGTGGAGCACAGAAACTGTGATTTTCAATATCATAATTATGACTTTTATGTCATGATTATGACTTTTTTTTCATAATTTTGCCTTTTTTATCTCATAATTTAGACTTTTTCCCCTTATATTTATGCATTTCTTATCTCATATTTATGACTTTTATCTCATAATTTGACTTTTTAATCTCATCATTTTGACATTATCTCATAATTTAGACCCCTTTTCCTCATAATTACGTATTTTTATCTCATATTTATGACTTTATCATCTCATCATTTTGACTATTTCAAGTGTCATCTTATAGTCTGGAAAATACAGTAACCTTTTGTTTTCCAAATGTCATGTAATTTCCCATTCAAATATTGGTATGGACATGTCCATAGCGTCCACACACAATTTTACACCCATGCTGTAAGGATACCACATCCCACTTCGAACACATTGTTGGTGCCAATGCTCATGGTTTTCGGTTCAACTTCCTCAGCGTCAGGCATGATGTTCTCTGGATAACTACAGAAAAACACAAAGAAGAGGTAAACACAGGCCTGAAATGATACGTCAAATGAAAGTGAACATTAGTGTTGTTTCTCAAATAGGCTCATTTTTATCATAACAGCTCTGTTTTATAGAACTCTTAGAAAGCACTTGTAGAAAAAAAAAGGATATTTATTTCTAATTATGTCCTTTTTTTGTCCCTCATACTCAAGGTCACTGTACAAAGATGGCAAAACAACAACAACAATTAAATACCACACATACATATATAAAACATTGACCCATAAAATGGTCATGGTTATCAGTTTTGTGGGTATGGGCAGGAAATTATTATCACAATTGAGATAAAAAAGTCATCATGATGAGATAAAGTCATAAATGTGAGATAACACATGCATAATTATGAGGGAAAAAACAAAAATTGGTCAACAAACATTGTTGAATGTGAAAGTGACAATTAAAACAACCACAATGTTATGTAAATGACCCACATGTCTGGTTAATTTTAATGGTTTAATGTTTAATGTTCAGTCAGTGAAGACACATTTACCCACTGAGACCAATAAATTAAATGTAAAATATAAATCTACATTTTATTTTAACACATATTTCATACAAAATTGGTATATATTTTTTTCTTATTATTTTTAAAGGATTTAGGGGGTAGCCTTGAAACCAATCAGGCCTTTTACATGTAAAATACGACTCTATTTATGAAAAATTCACAGTACGAAACCACTTCTGGAACGAATTAATTTTGTAAATAGAGATACCACTGTATTTAATTTCAGTGTTAAAAAAATCAATGGCTTTTAAATTTCAAAATCTAATGAGACAGATTTACTTCCATATAAAAGAAACATTGACTTTTTTAAAAAAATTATTATTATTTATTTATTTTACTGTGTATATGTTCCAGTCTGTACCTGTTAATGATAAGAGCCTGTTCTTCTATCAGGTTTCCTTCTCCTATCACAATAGGTCCTGCCTCTGCAATGATCCTGGCTTTGGGATGGACGACTGTTCTAGCACCTATTAAAACAAACAAACAAACAAACAAACAAACAAACACATAAAACCCTATATTCATCACACTGGCTGCTGCTGCTGCTGTAATTTCTTGCTACAATAACGGTTCTATACCAATAAAAGCCTTACCAATCGTGACATCTCCTCTTATTTCACTCTCAACACAAACCACAGCCCCAGCAGCTATTTTAGCACTGAGGAAAAACACAAACACAGTCAACATGTCACCCTTTATTCTATTAATATGAACACAATAATAATCTAACATCCGTCCGTAACCGTGAATCCATCACAATCTTCATCGTGTAAATGTTAAAGGATTAAACACAGGTTTTATTTCCTAAAAAATGTCAAATATTAGGCTACGTTGTCAATAAAAGTGTTCGTATTTCATGTTCTTACCTTTTCTGTGCCATCATTTGCTTATTTGCGTCCGTCATCCTCAGCCCTTGACTTCTATCTGCGTTTGATTCTTATTCTTGAGTCGAATCTGGATTCGATTGTTTTTGTCTGATTAGATAAACCAGGCTCTGCTTCCCCCTGCTGGGCGCCAGGGGAACTACAACTACACACATGACTGAAAAGACAGGGTTTTATGGTTTGTTTTTAGTCTAATTTTATATAAAATTATCATTTAATTGTAGATTCTTCTTTTGCCCCTTTTTTCTATGTTCTTCCTTTGCTTTAATTATGTTAATTTGAAGTATTTTCAGTGTAAAAATTATTGAAAATCTATCATTTTGTGTTGTTGTTTTTAGCCTAATTCTATATAAAATTCTCATTTATTTGTAGATTCTTCTTTTTCATTTTTCCCATTTTTTCAATGTTCTTATTTTGCTTTAATTGTGTTAATTTTCAGTATTTTCAGTATTTTCAGTGTAAAAAATATTGAAAATTCATGGTTTCGTGTTGTTGTTTTTAGCCTAATTCTATTTTTTTAAAACTTGACTTGAACCAGAGCCATAAGCATCCATCAAAAGTTTTTTACCAAAATATTATCCCCTTGCTCTTGTTTAATTCCCTTCCTTATTTTCATGTTATAATGCCCAATCTGTTTGTTTTTTTTTTGTTTTTTTTTTAACAGTGTGTCCATCAACTGCCATAGATCCAACTCCATGGGTTTTAGTTAGTGCTGAATCAATGTTGTAGAAGATGACTGTGTTTCCATGGTAACTAAAGAGCCTCTGAATGTCCAAAAGGGTCATATGTGATGACCATGAAAAGAAGAAAAACTCAATTTTACACCAATTATTTAATATACTGATATGATTACTGGATAAATGGTATTTAACAGTTTGTGTTCGGGATGTTTGGGTCTTTGTGGGTTAATAATATTTCGCTCTCAATACACGTCCAATCGTGTATAATCTAATCTATGGGTGAATTTACAAGACTGAAAACATAATTATCCTCATTACATTGAATTCCCACAATTAGAAATCCTTCAAAATCACAACTTTGAGCTTGAATTTTCTCACAGTTGTTTTCCTGCAGTGTCATCATGTTTCCTGCAGAGTGCACACATTACCAAAGAAAAAAAGACAGTTATGACTTAGAATAATTTAGGCAGAAACCATATTATAATGCTCTTCTATAAGCTGTGTATTTACCAATTTATACTTGATCATTTTCGCAGTATACAAAATGATATTATGATAATCAATATAAATATTCACATTCAAATGTCAAATGTACAAGGTGATATGGAGATTTTCATTTAATGTTCTTAAAACTGCATCTACCTTAGGATATGTGACTACATATGTAGGGATTTAAATGCTTCCTACTTTATATTCTACATGAATTATAACCTGAATGTGTCAAGTGTCCAAGAGTCTGATGATAAAACAGGAAGTTGTAGAATTTTAAACCCAAAAAATAAAGGCATTTCATCCCGAATTCCAATTTAAGGGTCAAATTCTGAAGGCATTTTTATTATATATTCATATACAAATGTAAACCCACTAACAAAAATTGTCCAAAAATCATTTATTTTCTTTGTTTTTTTTAATGGATTATGAAGATAAAATAGCGAAGAAAGCTATGATATTGGATTTAATTTTTCCCAGATTCGAGTCATGATGATAGAAATCTACAATCTGATACTGTTGTCATGGTAACAAATGGTTTAAAACTGAATTTACGACAATGTTTCGCTCATACATGTATTTATTAGTTAATGACAGAAACTTTCATGTGAAATTATACAGAAAATAATGACTTGAAAAGATTTTGTTCCTTTTCAAGATAATTTATTTTTTATTTTAAAACATTTAATATATATTTTTTATTTATTTTTTTTTATTAATTTTGTTTCTGTCTTTTTTATTTGATTTGTATTTATTTATTTTCAATTATCAATTAAGAAGTTGAATTGCACAGTATATTGTTTGAGCATTGACAATGGAATGTACGTGTGTGCAATAGTCACATCACAGGTCGTACAATTATAATTTTTTGTGTATTTTTTAATGTATCTGTATATATTAAAAAATATGCAATTAAAAACATTTATGTATTATTTATTTTTTATGTATTTTTTTTATTTTTGTTTATTATTTTTAATTTGTCTTTATTTTGCAAAGTACTTTATTTTATTATTATTATTTAGGGTTTAAAAATCTCAATGTCAGTTTTTTTCTAATATCGTGAAGCGCTAAATGCCAGAAGGGGAAAAAAAATGCGATTTCCGTGAAGCGCTAAATGCCAGAAGGGGAAAAAAATGCGATTTCTATCCACGGCTTTTATTTTGAAACCGGATGTACAATTTCCAAATGTTTTCCACTTGACAGTCGCTGACTTCTGCGGCGGATCGGTGCGTTTCATCGGCGTCTTGAAACCAAAGTGATCCGCCAGAGGAGCACCTGATCCCGCACAGTCTGTCCACGTCTGACGCACCACGAGACAGTGAACAGGCACGCGCATGGTTTTTGGCGTATTGTTTTCCTGAATGTGTAAAAAGAAAAATAGGAAGAAAAAGAAGAAGAAGCGTTTAGTGTCGGAGCGGAGCTGAATTTGGTGCGTTCCTACGGTGGGAACTTTGTGGAAATATGTAAGACAGTGACAAATGAGACTGAAACATGGAACAGTCTGCTACTCTGGACATAGAGACACTGAAGGTAAGAAAAAGGCTCGTGACAAATGTGTGTTAAAGCACGTGAAGTAGAATTTCAAGCGCTTTTTTCTGGTAGTGAGTTTAGATTTTTACGCACGAACTGCGTAAAGGTAAATCTGGAGTGTGATGGATCTTTCTGGTGCCAGTGTTGGTTCAAAAAAGACAATCTGAGTGTGAGAAAACAGATTTCTAAGGCTATACATTACGAATATGCTCATATTGTTGTCATATATAATGACTAAAAATGGAATTCACCTTTGGTTGTAGTCTTGTATTGGCACATATTCATTTAATTTTTATTTATTTACTCATTTAAGGACTTTTTGTGTATAAGAAACTAGAGCAAAGCACAGCAAATACACTATTAAAAATAATCAAAATGTTATAGCAATGGCCACACACTAATAATAACAACAAAAATAAGTTCAATATGTACTGCTCAAACACACCAAATAATATGTATTAATACACACTGTCCATTTGAAAAACAAACAAAAATTCAAACTACAACAAAAACATATATTTAAGAAATTTGACTTTTCTATAGTATTTAAGTTATACTGGACGCCGTTGATAATTTTTGTTTATTATTGATATATTAAGTATTTTATGCATAAAATAAGTAAAAATGGTAGCAAATCAACATGATGTAATCAAAAGTTTTTTAAAAAAGAAAGAAAATAAATAATACTTAAATTAAAAAAAATGTGTGCTATGTCAGGAGAAGGGCATTCCCATTTCAGAAGCTGGAATTGGTTTTGATCTGATTACGAAAAGGTCTGTAATTAATTTATTAGTTGGTTATTTCAGGTCTAGTGATTTTTATTGAACTGCAACAGGTGCATCCACTGCTCATATTGTTCAATCCAAATTCCCATTCAAATCGTTTGTTGACTTCATGGAGGGCGTATATGAATGACATCATCAATAATGTCTGACCAGTGCTGGAATGCCTCAGGGAACCTTCCTGGAGCCCTTTGCATATCTCCCTCTTGCACTATAGCTCATCCTCTATGCATCCTCCTCTTCAAGAATCACAGTAAAGTGACAGCTTATGAATATTCTGCCTGCATGGTTTCTCATTATCATTCCAGTCTAGCATGGGGGAGCCGGTAACCTCTGGGTACAGTATGTGCATCTCAGCTCTTCGTGCTGCAGAACGGTGGAACAAAAAAAAAAAAAAAAAAAGAAAATCAGTTTGGTGTCAGGAAAGCACACATTTATAGAGCGGGTCACACTTCTTATTGGTCACCCGTGCTCACCCGCTTGGAGCAGATCCTGCACATCCCACTTAGTGATAAGTCTGCAAGTTGTCACATTTAACCCATAAACACCCAAAATATTCACCGTTAAACAAAAACATCTGTCAATAAATGCAAATAATTGATGCGAAATACAGTTTTGTCGTATTTTCATGGTCAGTGTTTTCCATTCTGATTTAATAACTTTTGAATTTACTGTAGAATTTTACAAATAATCGACAGGATCAGTGAAATAAAGACAGAAACATGTTCGATTTACAACCAAAAATGTGGGGGATAATATTCTAACTAGAAAAGCACTGAGAGAGAGAGAAAGAGAGAGAGAGAGAGAGGGGAAGGAAGGAAGGAAGGAAGGAAGGAAGGAAGGAAGGAAGGAAGGAAAGAAAGAACGAACTACTCAGTCCTTTTACATATAAAATGCGACTATTTACGAAGTATTCACAGTACGAAAACACTTCTGGAATGAATTAATTTCGTAAATAGAGGTACCACTGTATATGTAATCATCTAAATATTGAGCTAAAATTAATTTTACTCCAGATAATCCCTTTAAGACTTGAGCTTTGGTAAAGTTTCAGTAGTTTTATTCTGGAAGTATTTTACTTGTAGAACAGTGTAATAGGATACATGATGATAAATCACTTCAGAAATGTTCAAACTTGACGAATAATTAAATTGGGAACAACCATAAAAGTAGTACTGGGTCTATATGCGTTAAAATGGTAAAGTTTACCTGAATATTAATCCACTTTGCTTTGAATAGAAGCTTTGTTTAGGGTGCTGTAGTTATTTTTGGGAAGTGTGTAGTGGTGCTTCCTGTGTGCCTTCCACTGATGAATGCAAATGACGCCGTCGGGGTTCTGTCCAAAATGGCCCCTTCGGCTCTCTTAGGATTTGTGAGGGGATTAGCAAGGAAAACTAGTGTAGTGTGAAGTGTCTGTCTGTTTACATCAGCACTTTGTCTTCGTCTCTCCTGCCACAGCCTTCAGTCGACACTGAGGAATGAAATGATCGAACTGAAAACAGGAACCAAAGTCAACTGTAGGAGAACAAATGCAGAAGGATGATATGACTTTTTAAAAAATATGTATACTTTATTTTTTTTTTTATTAATTTTTTTTATTTATGAACAAATCCCAAGATGGGAAACTGAAACATTACAGTCAGTGTTCAATACCCACCCACCCCACCCCAACCTTAGATACACATCACATGACCCGATTGGTCATAGATGAAATAATTTTACTGGTCTGACACAATTTAAAGCGTATTATACTGAAGGTGGAACTTGAATTATGAGATAAAAGTGAAAATTATGAGATTAAAAAGTCCAAATCATTTGATAAAAAGTGAAAATTATGAGATTAAAAAGTGAAAATGATGAGAAAAAAAGTGAAAATTATGAGATGAAAAGTGAAAATTATGAGATAAAAAGTCCAAATCATTTGATAAAAAGTGAAAATTATGAGATTAAAAAGTGAAAATCATTTGATAAAAAGTGAAAATTATGAGATTAAAAAGTGAAAATCATTTGATAAAAAGTGAAAATTATGAGATAAAAAGTCAAAATCATTAGATAAAAACTGAAAATGATGAGATAAAAAGTGAAAAATATGAGAAAAAAGTGAAAATGATTTGATAAAAAGTCAAAATGATTAGATAAAAAGTCAAAATCATCAGCTAAAAACTGAAAATGATGAGATAAAAAGTGATTATTACATAAAAAGTGTAAATTATTAGATACAAAGTGAAAATTATGAGGAAAAAAAGTGCAAATTATTAGATAATTTTGATCATTAATATCTTCCTACGGGCCAAATTGGACATTTTGGTGGACCGGATTTGGCCCCCGGGCCTTATGTTTGACACCTCTGCTTAAAATCATCAAAGCTCTACTTGAAAACATGACATTTCTTACATTATTAGACAGCTGAATAGAGGTGATTATATATAATTACAATTAATAACATGTATATATAAGTGTCATTAGCTGAAATAACATGGATTGTGTCAAATTCACAAAGGTCCAACTCTCAATATTTAACTGAAATGCATTTGATGAAGCATACAAACAGTCTAGATTCCATGAACCTGTATTAAAAAGCAGAGGCTCGTGCAGGAGCTATAGGAAATTCTCTGTGAAAAGCATCTTCAAACAGACTGTGATGTCGAGGCTCGGGTTCTGATTGAGCAGCTGCGACCTTTGTTTGGAGATGTTTGATCCCAGCTGATGCAGACGTACAGGAGGACGAGCGTGTTGTGAAGACACAGGCATAAACAACAACAACAACATCCACAGGCTTGTTTATAATAATGACACATTTTGTAATAAATATCCAAAAAAATATAGAAAAAAAACCTAACTTTTTTTCTTTCATTTTGTAGAAAAGAACTCGGACGTTCTGGAGAAATTCACTTTTACAGTTAGAAAGGAAGTGTCAGAATTCCAGAACATTTGGAAGTTATTCCTGGAACTAATTAAGAAGGGAGTTGTTGTAAGCGTGGGTGTAAAATTGTGTATGGATGCTATGGACGTGTAATACCAATATTTGGATGTTTCTAAAATGTCCACACCAATTTTTTTAATAGGAAATGACATGAGATTTGGGAAAGAAAAGGTTATTGTATTTACTGGACTATAATGTGACACTTAAAAGACTTTAATTCCCTCTAAAAAACACAGTGAACCTTAGTGACAGGGAATAATTTAGACTTTTTATCTAATAATTTTTACTTTTTTTCTCATAATTTTTACTTTTTTCTCATATTTTTCACTTTTTATATCAGAATTTTCAGTTTTTATCTCATCATTTGTCCTTTTTATCTCATAATTTTCACTTTTTATATCAGAATTTTCAGTTTTTATCTCATCATTTGTACTTTTTATCTCATAATTTTCACTTTTTTTCTCAGAATTTTCACTTTTTTATCTAATTTCTTCCTTTTATCTCATAATTTTCACTTTTTAACTCAATTGTAATTATATATTCAGCAGTCTAATAATGTAAGAAATGTCATGATTTCAAGTAGAGCTTTGATGATTTTAAGCAGAGGTGTCAAACATAAGGCCCAGGGGCCAAATCTGGCCCGCCAAAGTGTCCAATTTAGCCCGTAGGATCAATTACACTGAAGATATTAATGATCAAAATTATCTCATAATTTTCACTTTTTATCTCATGATTTTGACTTTTTATCTCATAATTTTTCACTTTTTATTTAATAATTTTCACTTTTTTCTCATAATTTTCACTTTTTATCTCATAATTTTCCGTTTTTATCTAATGATTTTAACTTTTTATCTAATGATTTTAAGTTTTTATCTCATAATTTTTCACTTTTTATCTAATAATTTTCACTTTTTAACTCATAATTTTACTTCTTATCTCATAATTTTCACTTTTTATTGAATGATTTTGACTTTTTACCTCATCATTTTTACTTTTTAACAAATCATTTTCACATTTTATCTCGTAATTTTTCACTTTTTATCTAATCATTTTGATGTTTTTATCTCATAATTTTGACTTCACTTAATCCCCTTCATAATCCAGCACGTCTTCTTTATGAAGAACCTAAAAAAGAAACCATTCATTAACAGTGCGCCTTATAGTGACTAAATATTGTCATCAATGAACCTTTATCATGTGACCAAAACGAGACTAAACTAGACGTAAATGTGGGTCTTGTGACGATAACTATAATTAAATATATAAGGCAGTTATAGACGACCAATAAAAGACAAAACGTGGCTTAAGAAATAAAAACCATTCTTAAAATGTCTCTGAATTTTTGTTGACAAAAACAAAATGAGATGTTATTTTCATTCTTTTATTTATTTTTGTTGCCATTTCTCACGAGGAAGTCGTCAAATGACGTCCCCACCAATGTTAACATTATTATTACTCCCATGGATTCAGCCATAGTGTCAGTTGTTAAAACACATACCTTTATATTTTAACAATATCTGAAAGTGTGTCAGTGCTACTGTGATCCCCTACAGCTCACCCATGGATTTACACATATAGTACTGTCAATATGTGATGTTCCAGGTGCAGGTTCTTTACACTAAACAACATAACACATGTATGCGTTAGGGTATGAGGTCATGGTTTTATAAGCTTTGTTTTCTTTGTCCGCGAGAAAACTAGATATGGTCTCAGAAAATCTCAGAAGTCTACATTTTTGTATTAAAATAATAGTGTTTACAGGATGACAAAAGGCAGAAATGAAGATGACAATCCACACATAACACAATAATTAATGCATCTGCCTCCAACACGTGTGTGCTTAACTTACAAACAGCTTAAGATGGATGCACGTTTGTGATGCACATGTGCATCACAGTAAGAGTGAATCCCATTTCACCCCTTACCCTTTCCCTTCGGTTTGTGCATCCATGTGTAGGGGTAGGGGTGTCTCAATTCATGTTAAGGCAGAGGGGTAGTGGGGATGGGGGGGGGGGGGCACAGTCTCTCCAGGATTTTGTGGCCTTTTTTTGAGATTGTTTCGTCCTAAAATGTGTGCTTTTCTGAAAAATGGTGTAACAAGATAGGTAATAAATGGTTAATACATAATGAAGAAAATGAACGATTAGGTAATAAATGATTAATACATAATGGACAACATTAATAAATAGGTAATAAATGATTAATATATAATGGACAACATTAATAAATAGGTAATAAATCGTTAATACATAATGGACAACATTAATAAATAGGTAATAAATGATTAATATATAATGGACAACATTAATAAATAGGTAATAAATCGTTAATACATAATGGACAACATTAATAAATAGGTAATAAATCGTTAATACATAATGAACAACATCAACAAATAGGTAATAAACGGTTAATACTACACACTAATAATTGTGTGTAAGTATTATAAAGTGTTACCAGATGTATTAATAACAGAACAAAGAAAACCTTCACACCTCCATCTCATTCTCATACTGTAGACCAGGGGTTCTCAAACTTTTTTGGCCCAGGTCCCCCTTGGAGGGGTGACATTTTTCCATGTCCCCCCTCATCCTCGCGATACTGAAAATGATAAAAAACCACTTCAACAATGATTATTATGAAACAATGATAACCTTTTTTAATAGTGCTTTTGTGCAAACCAGCAAATTTTTCAGGTATTATAATATAAATGAGCACTTCAGAAACAACAATTTTAAATAATTTTAAAATAATAAACGGAACAAAAGACACACAAAACCGTGTGTGTGTGTGTGACAGACAGACAGACAGACAGACAGACAGACAGACCGACAGAGACAGACAGACAGACAGACCGACAGAGACAGACAGACAGACAGACAGACAGACAGACAGAGACTTAATGAGAGGGATAAGCTTGTCAAACTCAATATAACTATCAATGTACTTTCTCTTTTTAGGGTTAGGGCGTTTGTTTTTGTCATTTTCATTGTCATTTCTTTTACCACTTCTTGAGGAACTTGGTGGACACAAAAATCGATCCATGTTCGCTGCAGGGTGGCTAAAAATAGCCTGTGACTCACTCCGTCTCAATTTAGTCAAGCTGGCGTCAAACAGCGCTGTTACTTCCGCCCGCTTGCTACAAAATAAAACTTCCGCATTTCAAAATAAAACAGCAAATAAATAAATAAAACAAAACCGTGAATAATTTCGCGTACCCCCTGGACATGCGCCACGTCCCCCTAGGGGTCCGCGGACCCCAGTTTGAGAACCGTGGCTGTAGAAGATATATTGTTTCTATTTTATTTTAAACTGACATAGACTATGGCACTGTTTAAGCTCCTCCCCCAAACTGTTTACCTTTTACATTGAGAGTGTTCAAGGCCCAGAAGTTGGCGCTTCGCCCCTGCCCACCCCTAATGTAGAGTACGACCCTCTGTACTGTAACACCTCTGGTGTCTTTTTACCTCCAGCTGAGGCGTGGACTCTGCTGGCACTGGGCATCTGCTGATTAACATGATCAAGAATTAACAACTTCTCATTTTCTTTCATTAGGGGCTTCTCAGTGACATGCTGCAGAGGCAGCAAAATGCAGCTGTTTGATCAAAACAGCATGTAGAATATCACCCTCCACGCTAATTGGTGAAGCTGATTGGTGTACCGGCAGTGGGAATGGACTGCTGGGTAATTACTGGCTTTGGTCGGATCCAACCGAGGACCCTCTTTCCACCCCCAAGTTGGAAAAAAAAGAAAGAAAGAAAGAAAGAAAAGAAAATGACACATCCACATGGTGTTGGTAAAAAGCTACAGAGACTGGAGTCATATGTAGAGAAGAAATAGAACCAAGGTCGAAGAGTGAATGTATAAAGATGTTCACAGATAAAATATTACATGTTATTATTCCTTAGAAGAAAATGAATGAGTAGGCGTCGAGTTTCTATAATTAGCAGGTACAGGTACATGTAATCACGACTTGGTTGTATAGAAGGTGGTAAAACCTTACTGAGTAGATCTGACACCATGTCTTCCCAGTAATGACGTTTGCCTACGAGAACACACTGGGATAATTTAATCAGACAAACCCGACGCCGAGTCCAAAACCATCCAGTTTGGATGAGAATTAAAAGGAATGAGGAATGTTTCTGTTTTATGTCCGGTTTCACAAATGAAATGTGGAGGATAGAACGAGTGTCTGTTTAATAATGTGAAGGAAATTAGACTTCTGACAAAGTTACTGCGAGGAATCTTAACACCGAGTGTGTCATTTATGCTTTAGTATTAGCAACTACAATGTAAAATAAAATAAAATAATCATGTTTATATGAGGAAAAATGTCTGCTGTGGTGGACAGAACATTATTATTTAAAAAAAAAACATAAAAAAGATGTAGATTTAACATTTTAAACATACAGATTTAGGATTATAAACGTGTAATTTAACATTTTATGCATATAGATTTAACATTTTGACATGTCGATTTAACATTTAAACATATTTAATATTGTACACATATAGATTTAACATTTTAAACATATTTAACATGTTCAACACATTTTTATTTTTTTATTTTTTTTAATTTTATTATTATTTTTTATGGACCGCTGCTGTGTCCGAAATAAAGAATTGAATTGACTTGAATTGAAATTTAACTTGTAAACATAGAGATTTTTAGATTGTAAACATGTAATTTAACATTTTAAGTATATAGATTTAACATTTGAAACATATTTAACATTTGAAACATATAGATTTAAGATTTTAAGTGGAATTAAATTTACTTAAATCATTTATTGGTTAAAATATAAAACATTACAGAGCAGAAAATGATATATCACTGCTTTATACTTTCAGAAAATAATGTCATTAGTCCTGCTAAACACCATGCACCCTCGACTCTTTATTACCGTTTGAGATATTTGGACTATTTCCAGTGCCTCATTAATCCATTAGAAAAACACTTCTGGCTGTTTATAATTTGACACATATATGTGTAACTGTGGATGTTATTGCACAGAGGTTAAAGACATGTTGTAGTTTAGAAAAACCTCCTGAAATGTTCATGAATCGATCATAAATAGTTAAAAAGTGGTTATTTATTAAACTAAGCTTCTTTTTCTGCAGCATTTGTTTTACAGTAATATAAGCATCATACACTAGTATGTTAAAAAAAAAAGATTATATATGTGCCTCAAATTGAGTTTTCTGTTTATTTGGATTAATTACGGTATTTTCTGATTAATCTGGACACTTTTTTTCCGTATAGTGTGAATACAATGATCTGTAATTATTCAAATCATTATAACAACAGAATATAAATATGGATAATACTAATATATGTTAAAACAGTATATATGATAATAAATGGTGATAAATTCAATAAGCATTTTATTCATGTTTTAAAGTAAAATTGTACTACTTTGGAGTTCAATTAAATCTATGTATTATAATTGCATGTCAATTTAAAAAAAAATAAAATAATTGATAAAATAGTTCTCCATGATAACATTATTGAACTGTTGATAATGTTAAAAAAAAGACTTGTGAAAAAAAGTCAAAATTATGAGCTAAAAAGTTAAAATTATGAAAAAAAGGCAAAATTATGAGATAAACATCAAAAACATGAGATAAAAAGTAAAAATTATTAGATAAAAAGTAAAAATTATTAGATAAAAATTTAAAATTATTAGATAAAATTCATAGAAAAATAAAAAAAAATTTCTATTAATTTGGAGCAGCCATAAAAACAGGTCGAGGTATTTTAATGGTTAAAACAGATGAATCAGACCTTATGTAATGTCATATTTTTTTGTTATATTTCAATATTACATCCAATAAAATCAGTGCTAATATTTGTCCGTCTGAGCATTTAGTTTTACTGTTTCACTGGAGACAATTATTAAACAAAGCTGAGTTAATTAGATGTCATTTTCTAGTTTTGTTTTTCCTCCTCTCCTGGCTCTGTAATCACTTTATAATCCCTTAGATTTATGTTATGACTCCTCCGTGACGGTCCCACCTCTGCAAAATTACACTGATAATTGTCTCCAGTCAGTTTAATTAATCACAGGGTTCTGTAAATGGATTGTAAATAGTGAGATGAGCTGGGTGTGATTTGTCTGAGGAGTTTTTTTCCTTTTGTTTTTTATTCATCCATGTCTTTTTTTGTATCCACTGTGAGGAAAAATGTGCCTCAGTCAAAACCAATAACATTATTATTTTGGCCAATTGAAAAGTATTGTCCAAATGTCATTTTAATTTGGAATATAAACAAGCAGACTGTGTTTATGATGGGCAGAGGTGTTACATATATTACATATATGTATATTCATTAATGTACAATGGTCTGAAAAATAAAGAATGAATAAAAACTGCCCCAATGCATGCTGGGAAATTTCCACAGCTGTTCTTCCAACATGTCACGATTAGGATTATGTTTTATTACATTATTTTAAATTAGCAATTGTTAGTGTTTACAAATAGTTAGAATTTAACCAGTTATAATAGATTTCACTGGTAACTATTACTGTTTATTAAAATGTAACTGATTTCCATAGTTTGTTTTTACCAGGGGCAGTTAGCTCATCTGTGGAGGGGGGGCAGAAAACAATACCTGAAAAATCGGTAGAAAACCCCTACTACAATTACTAGACCTAATAATAATAATAATAATAATAATAATAATAATAATAATAATAATAATACGGTAATAATAATACAATTCGGAATCATAAATCATGGACTATTTTCTGTCCAGTTTTCTTTGGATGGACAGGGGGGACAGGAGTTGTCCCAGGGGTGGCAGTGCCCCCCAGCCCCCACTTAGCCACGTCCCTGTTTTTTTTTTTGTTTGTTTGTTTTTTTACAGTGTAGTCTAATATTCCATTGTAAAAATCCCACTTGTAATCAATAGTTTGCATCTTTAAAACTACACTGGGTTGTGGATGGTCCACCTGCTGCACCTTCCTTCTCCAGCCTGTGTGTTTGTCAGCTGTGACCGGCATACAGACATGACACATTGACAAAATGTCAGCCGCTATGCAGTCTTCCATTTGCTCTGTGAATAACCAAGCTTTAGGAGGCATGACTTGGCCGGGGTAATGTATGCATTAAAACTCTGTAAAGAAATCACAGGATCCACTGGCATTGGAAACAGTGGGTTGCCATAGAAATTACAAATGAAGTTTCCCCTAGCAACAGAGGATTGAAAATAGACTGAATATGTCCAAGAGGGGCATAGCCTGAGGCTAAAAGATTGGTTTGAAGACATGCTCTTAGTGTTATGTTAATGTTTTTATGAGTCTGTCTGTCTTTAGGGAAGTAAAATCATGTAAGGAGAATTGCAAAGGAAGTTGTTTAGTGTTGAGTGTTTGGTTTGACTGGAAGAAATCAAGTCTGGAACTTTATCAAATGGAAGGGAAGGCACATTTATTTGTATAGCACGTTTGGTGTACAGGACAAGTCAAAGTGCTTTACACAATACTGGGTATAACGCTGTTAGTTTATAGCAACGTTACTAACGCAGCCACAGTTCAAGTAACGGAGTAATTACTTAATGACGTTATCCATAACTGTATGTCCTGGGAAAGTTTGAATTATACTGTATGCTGGGTGGGCGTGTTTTGGGGCCGGTTCCACGCTGTTGGAGCATTTGTCCCAGTTGGGCGTTTCAACCTGACGTCACGTTTTGTACACATCTGGCACTATAGATCCGAATGTTCAGAATAGTTAAATATATTAAGTTGTGAATACTCAAAGTTTCAGTTGCTGTAACATGTACTTCTTTTTAAGTACTTCCAACTAATAGTTTTTTTTGCTGACTCCCTGATGAAGGCCATTATGCCGAAATGCGTTGGGGTTTTTATATGATTTTATAGGTTTTTGTAACCAAGCCAGTTTAATAAAGGCTTTTTATTCTTCACTTATAAGAGAGTGCCTTGGAATTTTTCTTTCTTTTTGCTGTTTTTTCCTATCCAATAGAGCACCTCTGGTTATTATTATTTATTTTGAGTCCAGGTAGCGCTCCTTAAGCAAACTTCTTTTAGGTTTAATAGTTTTTTTTATTAAGGGGAACTATTGTGGATATAAGTGAACATAACTGAACAACATAGATGAGGTACAACTGAGTGGAATTAAGTCATTAAATGCTGAGAATGATATTGTTCTGTTATTTCTATTGTTTCAAATAAGGATGATTGAAAACATTTTACTTAATTTATGTAGTAGATGCTGAAATACAACTTCAGAACACTGCAAATAACCACCAATATCTATTACACCAAAAAAAAATTGCATTCACAAAACACAAATTTTATTCAGGGGCGGCTGTGGTTCAGTTTGTAGAGCAGGTCGTCCAATGACTGAAGGGTTAGAGGTTTATGTCCCAGCTCTGTCTGTCCACATGTCCAAGTGTCATTGGACAAAGACACTGAACCCTGACTTAGTCTCCCAGTAGGACTGACAGAACCTTAGCATACTAAGTTAATAAGTAATGTTTTAATTTAAGTATACTTTAATAAGCATCTACATTTAAAGTTCTGGAAACTTGTAGTTTTTAAGTTTCATCAACTTAGAATAATTGAGGCCATCGATTGCCTTAAATGTTTTAAATTCTGCTAACTTATTCAGGTTTCAGTGTGCGAATATCTGGCAATGAGTTGTTTATAATAGCAGGATTATGGCATAAACACTATAATTATTTAAATATTTGTAACTTTCCTGAGGTCGACTTCCGACATTATAACATTGTATGTATATAGAAAAACAAGGATCGGTATAATCGGTCTCCTTTAAAGAAATGCAATTAAAAATACATTGTATTGAACATAATTCATTTCATTTCATTTCATTTTGCTCTTTTTTTGCATGGACTGCATACACAAATCAAACTTCACCATCCATATATACAATAGTAGACTTCACACAAAGTAATGCATCCCATGTATGAAGAACTGGAGCAGGTTGAAGAACAAAGTCTTATTTAAGCCCTGCCCCATTCTCAGAACATAGATATAATATTGAAAACAATATTATAAAACAAAAGAAACCACAGATGACCTTTATATTTAAATCATAGGTAACAGAAATGCATATTTAATTTTTCTGCCGTCTTACACTTTTTCATACAAAGCCATGATTTTTTTATTATATTGAGACTTAAATTGATTAACATTAATACATTGTTTCATTTCCAAATCAAGCTCATTCCACTTTTTTTACACCAGCCACAGAAACACACATTTGTTTCAAAGTGGTTCTTTCAAATGGGAGTTCAAAATCATATTTTCTTCTGCTTGTCGAACATTTACTATTGAAAATATCATATCAAATGTTATTGCTACACATGTTCAGTAACCCATGCACTAACTGTGATATTGTTCCAAACTTCTAATTCACTCACAGTTTCTCTGCCGATGCCGGGGTATTGATACTTATCGGCTAATCTTCCCATCCCTACTACAGATAGATTCCAGTGTTGGTAAACTGACACAGGTTTGTTTTCATTGTTATGGAAAGTTACCATGGAGAAACACTTGGGTGACCCCACACTGACGCTGTATATTCAGTCTTTGTGTAAGCACCTCTCATAATGCTGTCGTCCGTCAGCCATATTGCTGGTTAAATTGGAATTGCTGACATTTCTAGGGCAGCTATATGGGGCATTTGTATTTGCTGCAAAGTCACAACATCCATTTGTGAGACATCTGCCACTTCTGGCAGATGTGACCCAAAGTATTCATCCAAGGAAACAGTCATTTAAAGCACAGATGAAGTTGTGCAGCAGTGGTAAAGCTCGTGGAAGAGCGATGATGGGAACTGCATGACGGATTTGGTAATAGAGACTTTAAGACCCGCTAAAGTGTAATGTTTGGTTTGGCTGTTGTTTAAAGTTATTAAATCCAACAGTGCATGATCGGCTTTGGTTGTTTGGAGCTTAAATTCTCCCTTTTCTTGAGTGTAATGACTATAAAAATGCCAGAATGAAATATTGTTTAGTTATTTGTCCAAAGAAAATTTGAAATATTGGAAAGACTGGAAGTAGTAAAAGGTTGAAGGTTGTTGTCACCCCCCCCCCCCACACACACACACACTTCCAAAAAAAAGAAAAACAATTTCTAAAAATGATTAACTTCTCTGTTGCCTCTACAGTTGCCATGGTAATATTCAGTGATGCTCTGCTATGTAAGACTTGAATATTAGCTTAAAAGTTCATCACAACTCAAACAACAATCATTGAAATGTACAAATATGAAACCAGTCTAAGTATCTGAAACCAGTGTGTCAGGAATAATTTAATCAAATACCAGAAAATTGAGACAATGTTTGTTTGTAGCACTAAGCTAACACTAAATAGACCCAACAGTATATGGATTATTTCTGGACCAATGAAAGCCATTGAATAAGACAAAACACATTAAGAAGACAGAATAATAACTATCATCTTAAATTATCTATTTTCTGATCATAACATAGTTTTATATCTCCTATTTTAATTGGCTATTTCATTGATTGGTGTTACACTGACATGATTCTGGATAGAAATAAATGGATAGAGGGTTTACCATCCATCCATAGGGCTCTCATAGAAATACTGTGAAATTAAACATTTCAGCCATAGTGTGTTCTTAGAGTATGTAACAAGACCTTAATTCTTTCATTCATCTTTTGACCCTGCTTTATCCTCACTAGGTCCACGGGGGTCACTGGGGGCCTAATCCAGCTACAGTGGGCAAAGGTGGGGTACACCCTGTATCACCCAATTCATTGCAGGGCTGAACATGTTTAGACAATCACGCTCACATTCAGTTGGCTCAGTTGGGAGATCAGGTCGTCCAATGATTGGCCGTTGGCGGTTGGTGTCCCGCCTCTGGCTGTCCACATGTAGAAGTGTCCTTGGGCCAGACACTGAACCCTAAGTTGGTCCCAGTAGGGTCAGGCAGCGCCAGTGTATTGGCAGCAGCCGTCTACTGGTGTATGAATGGGTGAATGTGTGTGTGTGAGGAATTGTAAATTGCTTTGGGCACCAACTGTTGTATAAAATGCACTATATAAGTACAGTCCATCTGTCTACATCCTGTTTCTACATCTGAGTCTTTTCTACCTCACCCCATCAAGGTCTGTCAGATGGATAACACAACTCATCCACCATGCTTTTGGGTTGTCATGGTGATAACTTGCTGTTAGCTCTAGAAGTTCTATTACCTCACGTCAGCTTTGTGTTTTGTTAATGTTTTGAGCAAACGTTCTAAACTGGTACGAAATGGTCAAACCACATAGATTAATTGAGCTCTGTGTTTGCTGTTAATAAATTCCATCTTGTATTACTAACGCTCAAATTCATCATTATTAAAGATATACTATGGAAAGATCACAAAACTTCCTCTTTATAACCTACACTATGCTGCTAAAGAGTGTGTGCAGTGGAATGACAGATGCAGGCTGTTTGATTTTTTGTTTTTTCTTTTTTTTTAAACCAACAACAGAAAATTATTACTGGACATCGTTGATGCAGTCGACCATTGGTCAAACAGTCATCAGTTAACGTCCCTACTTCAGATATGAACACGAGTCTACATGATGATTCAATTACCTGTTCCTTTCATTCTATTGATCAGGCCTAATACTAATAGGAGCTGAATTATAGCACAGGGTCAGTTTGATGCCAGAAAAAACATCCTCCACTCTGTTTGAGAAGCACCTGCCAAGCGTTGAGCACATATCACACAACAGAAGCTCTGATCTGAGATCAGAGAGAATGATTTCTGTCAAGAGCGGTGGTCCAGGCGTGAGCGAGCGGTTGCTGTTCTCCGACCGATCGTAACCATGAGCTGACGGCGTGAAACTCGCCATCACATGACGCTATGAACTGCTCTCTTCATGACCACCTGCCACCCCATTCTGTCAAGTAGATAATGAAGAAAGCAAAGTAGACCCATCACAAAATCCATGATAGAATGTTCAGCAGCAGCAGAAGTGTGTTTCACAGAAACCAATTATGTCAAAACCTTCTGTAAAGTTGCTCACATTTCCTCTGGAGCTAATGCTAATTCACCGTGCTTATTTAAAATGCTTTAATTGCGTGAAACATAGATCCATAATTGACACACCTGTGCATGATTTTCCCCTGAAGAGCGCACTGAAGGTCTAATAAATGCATTTCTCAAGTCAGAATTCATGCCCTGTATGCGTTATTCATATCCAGCACATCATTAGCATATAACACTGATGGCACTCGTCATTAAATGCTATGTTTTCTTGACAGGCTCTCATTATCTGTAGCAGAACAAGCAAAGGCTTTTTTAGCCTGAAAAGCTAATTACTTTTCCAGAGAAGGTCTGAATTACTTGACAAGTGTTTAAATAATGGTGAAAACCTCATCCTGTACTACTCTTTAACTCATTAGTCCAGATGAATCCACCAACAGAGAAAGGAACACCACAGAAAACAGATCTTTACTCTTGTGTTTTAGCAGTCGGACACTAAAACCCTTTACAGACACTGAATCCATTTGTGTAAAAGTCCATCAGGATGTAGTGCTTCAGTGGGTAATGGTGCTAGAAAGGGTATACATTAAAGTCAGAAGGCCCAGGAATTCACCAGAACACCTACATTTTAACATATTTATGCAACAGCCAAGCCCTTATTTTACATCAGGGGTCATCAACATTTAATAATATAATAATAATAATGGATTAGATTTCTACAGCGCTTTTCAAGGGACCCAAAGCACTTTACATTATTGTTCCATTATTCATTCACTCTCACATGTTCCCTCTGGTGGTGGTAAACTACATATGTAGTCACAGTTGCCCTGGGGCAGACTGACAGAGGACCTGAATTTTAGGTCAGGGGCAAGAGTTTGTGTATTTGAATATCAGTTATCGAAATATAATTTTTTTTCAGTTTTCTGCAATATTGCAAGTTAATTTTCTTCTGCAATTTGGAAATACTTTGTGTAAATACTCAAGCCTCCACTCTACATTCGTTACAGTTGTTTTTCATATTTTATTTTATTTTATTTTATTTATCCTTTATTTAGCCAGGATTGTCCCATTGAGACTAAGTGTCTCTTCTTCCAGGGAGTCCATGGTCAAAATGGCAGCAAACAATAAGTTTCAGACAGAGACAACACAATGACACATGTCAGGAAGAAATAAACAAATATAACACATTGACACATAAAGGAGACAGACTTACATAAAACTCACTAGTTGTTAAAAAGTTATGTGGAGTAGGTCTAAAAACAATGACAGTCCTCTGTGTACACATTATTAATTGTATTCCTAAAAATAGTAAATATGATTTAAAAAAATTCAAGTCTGTTTTCTTTTTTTTCTTTTAAAAAACATAGTCCAGTATTTCATTAGAAATGGAAATGAAGCTGTATGCATTATGAAAGCTTAGCCCACTAACAGGTTGTGGGTTTTTTTTTTTTAATTCAACAAAATTGTGTATTTCCAGAGTGTCTAACTCTGCACTCGGTAATCGACTATTTCATATTTCCTCCTAAGGCGTCTGATGAATAAGTAACTTTAGACACACTATCTGATGACATGAAGACCTCAGGACTCTTTGGTTTACCTTTAGGGACCCTCTACTTACTACCACATGAGTGTTTAGAACTTTAGAAGAGGTCGAAAAATAACGTTTTGTTTCGGCGAAAAAACATGCCCTAATCACTTCCATGCTAACACAGTTTAGCTCAAAACACCAAAATACATCTGAATGGTATGAGTTTGATGGCAACTATATGTATGTACACCCAGTCATCTAAAAAATAAGCTACATTTATTTTTACTCTGGATAATCCCTTTAAGGCAAGCAGAAGAATTTTCATACTGAAAAAATACTAGTACTAAAACTAAATATTAGATGTTCAAACTTTAAAACGGGTCAATTTGACCCATAACAAATGGGTTAAGGTGAGAATAAAGTAAATAAACTTTCAAACATAAGGCCCAGGGGCCAAATCTGGCCCGCCAAAGGGTCCAATCTGGCCCGTAGGATGAGTAACAATGAAGATATTAACAGTGTCAAAATGATTTGAATTCAGGTTCAACATACAGAATAATTACATCAGACCAGTAAAATAATAATTACCTATAAATAATGAAAATTGCAGATTTTAAGGTAAAAAAAAGTCAAATGACATGAACATCTATATATTTACAAACCGTCCTTTTACAAAAACCTGAATAAATATCTGATGAGAACTGTCATTTTACAAATATTCTGCCTGGTACACAGTAAATTTTGCACTGTTAAATCAACACTTAGAGAGTTTATTTAACTTCTTTTAGAGTGTATTTGGTCCCATTGTCTGCAAATTAACACTGCAAAATATACAGTGTACTAAATGTTTAGTGTATTTATAATTGAAATGTCAGTTGTTCTGCACATGTGCAAATGACAAAACTGATAAACTGAGGCAGAAAATGGTTAAAATGACACTTGTTTTCTGAAGACATGTCAGGTTGTTGATTTTATTCACATTTTGGAGACAACATACATGTAAACATTATAATGTAAATGTACTCTTTTCTCTCTTATTATTTTACTGGTCTGGCCCTGATGAGTGAATGTGGCCCCTGAACTAAAAATTAGTTTGACACCCCTGCACTAAAGAAAGGAAAAATGGATTATTATACTGTATATCATTTGTAAGTTATTATACCTTTTATTATACTGTTTGGACTCATGTGAGATCATACTGGGATGTATGTGGCCCCTGTATGAAAATGACTATGACACCCCTGGGTGAAACTGTTACTGAGCTGTGATATAAAATGCTACCAAATTGTCGTCATTCCCACCAAGTCCAGGCTGCATAAAAGCTGCTCGGTGCACGTGGCATATAAAATATTCTCCTCTGAAAGCCTGATGGGCAGTAACATTATAAAGAGCTCAGCCCGAAGGGAGCAGTAAACACATCGGCTGCAGGAAGCTGTCACTCACATCTACGACAAACACAAAATGTCAACAAGCGTTTCAATTAGCACTGAAAACAAAGTGGTGTCAGGTGATTAAATCTGGACAAATAATTTCTGTGTAAAGTACATAAATACAGACAGACATGTCAGGAACGCTGTGTGCTAATTTACACTGATAATTCTGAAGAATTATGAATGTGGACTTGACATAAATTAGCATTAAGGAGGTGCACGCAGATGCACCTCAGTCATGATTACAGGGTTTATTTTAATGTTGTCAGATGCATTTAAATCAGGGTTTGGGGTCCAGCATATCTTCTGCATTTACTTTATTGTATACTGGTTCATTTATATATATATATATATATATATATATATATATATATATATATATATATGTATATTCGAGAGCTTCCATAGTTTCTCATGGGCATAATTACATTTTCTAAAAAAGTTTCAGTAGTTATAAGCTCATAATTCATGCTTTATGGCACTTTTTCCTCCATAATGACTTCTTAAAAGCTATTATTCTTACATTAATGGGTGATGTATATTACATTGAAAAATCCTCAGCTTCTTAATATTAATTTTTTTCCCCCCTTTCATTCATTTATTCTTGTGTCCCCCCTGGAAATCTACACTTCTGATCTGCACCCTTCTGTTATTCCAACGACTGATCACTACCTCTTTACAGATTAGTCTTGACTGATGACCCCTCGCTTTTGGCAGCATTAAAACGAAACCCACCACCTTTTGCTTTGCAGGGTAACTCTGATTTGGTATCTCTCTTAATAAAATAACGTCACCTCAGCAACCTTGTCTTTTAGTGCACAGAGTTTGATGGATTACTCTGCTGTGGGTTCAATTTATAAATTTGTAGCACTGCTGTACCAAGGTATGTAATCATAACTTGTAAATGATGGAAAAACAGAAGACACCCCCCCCCCCCCCCCCCCAAAAAAAAAAAAGGATTACAAATTGAGAAATTGCTCTGTTCCCGGTGTGTGAGCGGTTACATTTTTCAACCCATTTAATTACCAAACATGGACGTACCAGCTTGTTTTGGTCAAATTTGCATTAATGTTATATGGTTTATTCAGGAGCATCACTCCTAGAAAAACTTGAGAATCTATTTCCACTGGTTTTTGTATTATAGTCAATTTGAGTTTTTTAGGTATTGACCTTTGACCTTTTGCAATATTGATAATTTTGTTATATGTATATATGCATCATGTAATATTATGATAATATAGCCAGTATTGATTGAGTTATAGTGTGATATGTCTTAGGGCGTTAATTACTTCAGTTTTTTTGAAGTCGTTTTATCCGTCAATAAAGTCGGAGTCGAGTCGAATAGTCGTGATGACGTCATAACATTGTCACCTGAGGAACAACACAGACACGCGGCTAAAAAAACAACAACAACAACACACGGACACATGTCTCTCCAGCAATGAGCAACTTGTATTAAAGACAACATTTTAACCCCAACAACACAAAGGCTAACGTTAGCAAAGAGTTTTCTGTTAAATTTAACTGCACAACATCAGTCGGTGAACATGTGTCCACATTTTGTCTGGACCTATGGCTCTAAAACTGGACTATCCACACGTCTGTCATGCGTTCTCACTTTTCATATTAAGTGCAAAACGTTTAAGTCAGCGGCCAAGACACACACCACACTGTCTACATCATGTTTGGAAAAAAGGAGTGTGTTATCTGCACTGCTGCTCACTCATGTTAGCTAGCAGATTTTGCTTATATCACACAGATTAGCTAGCGAATGCCTCTTCAGATGGCCATGCTGGTTATTTTTGTCATCTAAGGTGAAGTAAAAGAGTGTGTTTAGGTCTGACCCAGTTTACACGCCAAGAGAGAGGGGGGGGGGGGGGGGCTGTCGCCTTTGATCTCCAGAGATCTCAAAAACTACTGGTCGTAGATGATAACACCAAACAGAATCATCGTTTGCTACCAATCTGAAGGTTCTGTGACCCTCCGTTCTTTGACCTTTTAGTTAATTGTGACCTTGACTTTGACCTTTACTCAAATAGATCAGTGCATCTGATGTGAATTAGCTATATGTATATGCCCATGTAATTTCATGGTGATATCTCAAGTATTCATTGAGTTATAGCGTGATATGTCTCTGCACACACACACACACACACATTGATTACAATAATCTTTTTAAAAAGCGAACCAAAAACCTTTCCGAGGGCAGGGTAACCAAAAAAAACCAAACATTGTATTGCTTCTGGTCATAGTCATTTCCAGAGATGCTCTCAAGCTAACAGCCACTTACAATATGCGATTGGTTCCACAGAGTGAACACGTAGTTGACAGAGGCTAATGCAGGCCGCTCTACTTGTGTTTGGCAGATTACCCAGGAGCAGTTCATCCTCGCCTCCCAGTCCCTGCATCTGCAGCGTCCAGGCTGCGACACCGTCTACCCGGTGGGTCTGTACGGCTGGAGGAAGCGATGCCTCTACTTTTTCCTGCTGCTGCTGCTGGTCACTATGATAGTCAACCTGGCCCTGACTGTCTGGATAATTAAGGTCATGAATTTCTCAGTGGTGAGTATAACGCCACATGGACTATTTATAGGTCCTTCAACCTTTAAACTTCACGTTTTCTTCACAATAAATGTCTGAAAATGTTTGTGTTTTTTTTTCAGGAAGAGATTAACTTAGAATATTTGGATATTGTCATTATTATAAATAATACATTCTTAAAACAGTGTTTGAGTAAAACTAAAACAGCATATTTTATCGTCTGAAACTAGTCTGACCTTTGTGTTCACACACATTCATCTCATTTGAGTTGAATGTGTTGTCTGTTGTGGGTGGGAACATATGGAACAGCCTTCCCTCCACAATAAGAGCTTCATATAAGATGCATATAATAATAATAATAATAATAATAATAATAATAATAATAATAATAATCTTTTAGGGTAACATTAAAAAAATGGCTGAAAACAACACAAACCTATGAGCATTAACTGTTTTAATGTATTTTATTTAGCTTTTATTTGTACTTTATTCTGTATTTTATCTGTATATTTGTATTGTATTCTATCTATTTTTTTCCTTCTCTCACCTATACTGCATGTTCTCTGTTTCTCCTGGTCCAATGTTATGTTAATGTTATTAAGTGTTGTGCATCTATTAATTCTTGTTTGTGTTTCTTTGTTGTTTATTTACATCACTGGGGGACAGCTGATGCAAATGAACCTTTTTGTTATAATTGGGTACATTTACAGAAATGTACATTCATATATATTGTCCCTCTATATCAAATAAAATCAAATAAAATGAATGAATAACTTTGCTATTGCAGAAATAAACTATTTACTACATTAGTCTTAGAATGTGGGACTATTTTACTTTTGCCAAACCATTTCACACACTTTCACATCCATCCTCCACAAATGTTCGACTGAGTCCAAACATAAATACACTGGCAGTAAAGTTCCATGTGGTGAAGTCACAACGACAGCATCTCCATTATGTCTCCCATCAACTCGTCCTTGACACAAGAGTCAGTAACAGCAGGTAAAAGCCTGAAATAGACCATGGATTACATACACCTCCACACCCCAAACTGGGAAAACATTAGAAATTGACCACCCAGCCATGGAGGTAATTAGTTTTTTCCAAGTGTAATCAGATATTTCTGAGGTTTTGAATGAGTGTTAAATGAAGGAATTAAATGACAGTAAAGAAACACAGGAAAACAAAGAAAATTAACTCGAGATTTTCCTTCATTCGCACTTTTAGCAGAAACATTATACACTACTACTATTACTACTATTACTACTACTACTACATGAATACAATACTACTACTACTACTACTACTACTACTACGACTCATGAATACAATACTACTACTACTACTATTACTACTACTACTACATGAATACAATACTACTACTACTACTACTACATGAATACAATACTACTACTACTATTACTACTACTACTACTACTACTATACAAACTATTACTACTACTACTACTACTACTACTACTCATGGATACAATACTACTACTACTACTACTACATGAATACAATACTACTACTATTACTACTATACAAACTACTACTACTACTACTCATGAATACAATACTACTACTACTACTATTACTACTACTACTACATGAATACAATACTACTACTACTACTACTACATGAATACAATACTACTACTACTATTACTACTACTACTACTACTACTACTACATGAATACAATACTACTACTACTACTACTACATGAATACAATACTACTACTATTACCAGAGGTGTAGATTAACTCAGTAAAAGTACTTCATTACTGTACTTTAAGTAGATTTTTTTTAGGTATCTCTACTTTACTTGAGTATTTATTTTTCTGACAACTTCTTACTTTTACTTCCTACATTTTTGCATAAATATCTGTACTTTATACTCTTATATTCTCCGAATAGACTCATTACTTTTACAAACTTAACAGATGTGACAGTATGAAAATCAGTGGCAGAAAGAAACTGTGACTTTATATATTATAGTTATATGATTATTATCTCATAATTGTAACTTTTTATCTTAAAATTAAGCATTTTTTATCTCATATTTATAATTAAAAAAAAAATCTTGTTACTTTTTAATCGCAATTGTGGCTTTTCTTCCCCCATTTTCCTAAATGTCCCGCCCATATCCACAAAACTGAACAACTGTGACTGGATCAATGACCAAAAAAAGCTGTTTTACTTTTTACATTTGTACTTTATTACAATTGAGAAGTTGTACTTTTTTACTTTTAGTTAAGTAGAGGAATTGAATCAGTACTTCTACTTTTACCAGTGTATTTTTTCACACAAGTAGCTATACTTCTACTTAAGTACAGAATGTGAGTACTTTGACCACCTTTGACTATTACTACTATACAAACTACTACTACCACCACCACCCATAGACACAAGTCCTACAGTCCTACTACTACCAACATGGACACAGGTTCTACAGTTCTACTTCCACCACTGAGAACTACAGTCTAAGGACAGGGGATGCTTGGGACTTTTCATATATTTCTGTAGTATATTATGTTTTTGTGAAGTCCTGTGAGACGCCTTTGTTGTGATTTGGGGCTTTATAAATGTAATATAAATGTGTGTCTGTCACCCTCTTTTGTTTTGTCAGACCCACCATCCTCTGTTTTACCTGCAGCAGTCATATCTGCTCTGGTTTAGCTCTGACTGGTCTGTGTTTATGCACAGAGGGAGAGAAAGGATAACAAGTGACTTGTCAAAACCTCTAAATTTAAGTTGACTTGTGCTATGGGAGTTGACGTTTCTGTTAATGCTCTTCTACAAATACTACCACCACCATCACCATCCATGTACACAACTCCTACTACAATTAAATAAATAGATTAACAGACTAAAGTTCTATTTGGTGTTTCTATGGGTATTAAATGGACAATAATAACTTGCATTAATTAAAGTTAAACACACCATTTTCTTTGTTTATTCCTGTGTTTGTTTTCTCCACTGGTATTGTTTAGACAGTATCAGACAATTTTACCAGATGTGGAAACATTGAATATTTGCAGACAAACACTAAACATATAATCGTGACTATGTTTATCTGTTGTGAATCTAACATTTTATTTTGTGCGAAAACATTGTGAGAAAACATTCAGTGTATGTAGGTCAAGTTTACACTGCTCGTTTTCTTCATCCCTTCTTGTGACTAATCTTTTAACCCTAATACAAACTTCTTGCATCTGATGTCTCGTCTGGATCCGATAAAAAAATTGGAAAACTCTTGGATGTGTTCATCTCTGAGCCGAAACCAAACAGGCACATGTCGTGAGTCGTGACATTTTCAGGGACAATACAGACAATTTCCCAGTTTGTCAACACAGTCCTGATGGTACCCCCCTCCCCCCACCCCCCTCGGTAACGGATGCCTCCCCCGACTATTGCTATCACTCCTCTGCTCCTTTGCCTCCCCATCAATCTATGTCAGGAGTAAAAGACCTTATCAGTGCTGTTGGTGTTGTTCCAGAAAATGTACTCCGCTGCTTCTCGTTTCATTGGATTCAACCCAGACAGGAAATATAGTGAGATTGGAGCATTTCCTGTACTGTACAAATTAAGTTAGTCTTTTTAATTGTGTACATTTGCACAGTTTACTCCACATGTACACTGTACAATCATTTTTAACCTGATGATTGGGGGAAAAAAAGGTTTGTTTAATGTATTTATTTATTTATGCTAGTGCTGTCAATCAATTAAAATATTTCATCGTGATTAATCGCATAAATGCAATAATTAACTTGCGATTAATCGTAGTTTAATCCCATTTTTGTGTCATTGAAATTCATTGTAATACTCTTATCAATGTAGAAAAACAAATAGGCTTGGTTTGTATTTGTTTTACTGGAAAAGAAACAAGTAGTGTTACAGACACTAACATCTGCCATAATAAGATATGACAAATAGAGGGAAAACATAAATAAATAATAATAATAATGATGAAGGCTCAAAAGCAGCCCCTGTAAATAGGCTGATACAAAAGATTTTTCGTCTTCTTTAACATAAAGTGATAATGTGGTGTAAATTAATATGTATTTGTAAAATGACAAAATGCTTGGGAAGTCTAATCAAGATTAAAAAAAATATAATCGCAATTAAAAAATAAATAGTTAATCACGATTAACTCGATTGATCGCGATAGCCCTAATTTATGCATTTGGCAGATGCAACTTACGGGAGGGGGGTGGGGGGCGTGTAAGCAATCAAGCTCTCTGAAAAATAAAATACTACAATCCATTAAAAACACAAAAATGTCAGATTAAAATTTCTGATATAGAGTTAGATTTATTTTACCAGACAAATAAGCATGAATCTGCCATGGAAAACTAGGAAGTGTAGCGTCTCCCAGAAGTTAGCAAAATATATCTGTATTGATTATAATGTCACAACATTTTTGGTGCAAATAAATTAAATATATATATATATATATATATATATATATTTTTTTTTTTTTTTTTTTTTTGATTATTTCTGCTTTAATCTGTGTCACACAATAGTTTCTGTCCAGGACTATGGTCTATAAGTGAAAATAATAGTTTAGCCACTACTGCTCTCAACATACTGAGGTTTTTAACACTAATAGAGGTCTGTGGTGAAGATAATTCTAAAGTTATTTTCATTTTTCTAATTATACATGAATAAAAACATCATTATGACTCTTACATTCAATTTCTGCAATTAGCATCTAATTTCCAGCTTGCTGGTGAATTTTAATGTTTGATTGCTTTGCTGAAGGCTTCAATATGTTTATGTTCAAGTTACTAATATTCAAGACATAACAGTAAATGTAGAATTTGGTGTTAAAGAAATAAATTGACAGTCTATCACACCCGAGTTGCAGCATCACACAGAGATGGAAAATTACAGCTGCGTGATTTCAGTTAATCATCTTCATTTTTTTCTTGAAGTTGAAAGGCTCGTGTTTTATTCCTGAGTGAAACCTCAGGAAAAAAACGCCCTGTATTTTTGTGGTTTTGCATTCTTCGCAAAAGATGAAAACTAAAACTGGAAAAAAAGGAGCTAAAATAAATATCTAAAATGCAATGAAAGATGCAAATAAACAAACCAGATACAAACAATGTACAAGATACAAGATGCAAATGATGTACATGGTGCAACAAAATGAAAATATTGTATAAAAGGCAATGTAAGGAGATGAAACAAAATGAAAATGATCCATGCAATGTAAAAGATGCAACAAGAGAAACATGAAGTGAATGATGCAACAGAACAAAACTGTTACCAAACACATGAAAGTAATAAAATAAAATAACAAAATAAAATAAAATACTAGTTAAATACCTAGTATTCATGTCAGTCTAGGTTGACATTTTATGATATCCTTTCATTTCAAACACATAAAATCATCAGACAACAAAGAACATTAGGACAGAAGTACAACTCTAACTAAAATGATTCAGCTTCCTTTCCTTTGTGTTCACACTTTCCCCCCATCTTTACAAAATAAAATACAAACCATATAATATATGGCAATGGTAATTTTTTGTTTTTCTTTAACAATTTTGTTCCATAATATTTATTTCATCCCACAGTACATTTTTAGTGAGAGGCAGATGTTAGCTCCTGCATCAGGATATTGTAAAAAATAATATTCTGATATTGGATTATTCCGACACTGTTCACTTCACAACTAATACAATATGAACATTTGAGCAGAATCACAAACGTTATTGTCTTTGAAATACAAATTAAGTTTTAACATTTTCTGATCGAACATTTGATCTTGTTCTGATCAAATAAAATGTGTTTAATATTTGTGCATATTTCTGGTGAGATTTTTTTTTTTTTTTTTTTTTTTTTTTACAGGAAATGCTCTTAAAATGTAACAAAAATATTGCCTTGTTATCAGTATTGTGATAGAATAGAGTATAATAGAATAGAAACATTATTGATCCTTGCAGGAAATTAGTGGGTTATGTCAGCAGTATACAATCAATATCTATATCTCTATATATCTCTCTCTCTCTATATATATATATAGATAGATATTTATTTATTTATTTATCAATTTCAACTGTTTAATCTATTGATCCATTAAATCTATAAATATATGAGCATAATTGGTGTAAAATGCAGTTTGTCATCTCTTCATGGTCATCAGATATGACCTATTTCGACCTTTAGAGGCTCTTTAGTTACCATGGAAACACAGTCATCTTCTACAATATTGATTCACCAGTAAAACCCATGGAGTTGGACAGTTTCATGTTCTGTTAATAACAGATTTTGTAGTTTCTGATATAATAACCCCCAGCCATGAATTCAGCTTTTAGCCGCTTATTCGGTAAATTCAATATAATAGGGGGAAAAAAAATTAACAAATGCAAAATACAGTTGATAATATAGTAATGTCATTTAAGAGAGGTTAAATAGGGCATAAAAAATTCATTTAGGAACTGCCAGTAAAGTACTGCTGGGTCTTTATGGGTTAATCTGTTTCTATATTGGCTGGTTTTCCTTCTACCACATGTGGAACATAATCCTATGGAATGGATCAAACTGTAAAACAAAGTGACTTTCAGAGTTCAGAGTCATGAAGTGTATCAACATCTTTCACCAAACGGCTTCACAGTTTCCGCCTGTTCACCTTGGTCGTCCTGTTTTTAGCTCAGACTCTTTTAAAGCTCCAACAGAATCTGCCTGGTGTCATTTTCCACCTCAGAAACATTGCCTGTGTCAGTCCATTTGTCTTTTTTAAATTGATGTTGAGGGGTTTACCCAAGCCTTCAGTGTATGTCATGAGTGGACTGTTGCAAACCCCTGTTCACACACCCCCCTCTATCCCCAACCCAAAACTGCAGTGAGTACTGAACTGTACTGCCTGATGCCTCACGCCCACATGGCCATCACCTAGACTTCAGCTGACATTCACACAGATACTGTAGCCCCGCCCACCTCCTCCGCTCTCTGACAAAGTCCTGTCACTGACGCATGTAAAAACCCGGTGGCCTGATGAAAGACACGCAGCCACAAAGGAAGAATTTTACACTAGCGTATCACTATTATTAAGTTCACAGTTGGATGCCATTTTCCAAGAACTGGGAGTGCTCCAGGAACTTTAAATGTCAGAGTTTAAAATATACGTGGGGATAAAGGTGAGTCAGACATAGTGACAAGTACAGATGCAAAAGTTTCTCCCAGTGCATCAGTACTGAGTGACTCCAGACACAAGACTCCGATTGGAAACTGGATTTAATCAGTGAACTGAGGTGGAGCTGCTGTTATATTGTGATTTAACCACGACTGTCTCTTTCTTTGGAACTTGTTCAGTCACACATTCAGGAGTTGTAGTCCACGGCACACGCTGGTACACCGATTTATTATTGGATTATTTTATTATTAGGCAAGGATTATTGTTTTTGGTTTGTTCATTTGTCTGTCAGCAACTTTACATAAAACTACTGTACCAATATTCAGGTTGTCACGAGCCAAGATATGAGCTAAGATATCAGTTAGGGATAATGTATTATCCACGCGTGACTATTATAAAAAATATTTCCTGTGTGGGCAATACATAATCCCGCTTATTCTACGGGTTATTACAGTTTATTGCTGCTACTAAATGGATAAAATAGCCGTTACAACGTAGTTAATATTTACTTTCAAAGTTGCCGAACTACCTGCGGAGTGATATAGTGCCGTGATTCTGAAGTGACAAACCTCGTTGCCATAGGGAGGCAAAGTGACGCAATTCTATTTCCGGTCGATTTCCGGGCAATGGGGCCTCAGTGCCATAAAAAATGAACGCGAGTCAATGGAGGGATAAAAGTAATTTTCTGGTCTCGTTTGAAATGTGCTACGGTTTTCACATATGATGTCTGTGAATTTTAAAGATACATTTTCACATTGAGAAAGCACTCACTTTGGACAGGCATCCAAAGTTAGAGTAAGAGTAAGTAATAGACTACAACGTTCGTCTTACAAATATGACGTCATCACCAAGCTTCACCATCAAACTCTTTGAAAATGGCTGTGACTTTGGCGAGCTTCACCTCCTTCTTTCAGGACGAAGGCAAGAGCATCAAACTTTAAATCGGGGCATGTGGAAAGTGGCAGCTACTCCGGGGGAGAGATAGTTGGTCGAGTGAGAGCCAACATGCGGGACAAGCTCTTGTCAGCCGGGAAGCGGTAGAGGGAACATGTGGAAATGGTGTTGTGATTACACCGGGACACAAAGCACACAGGCATTTTCAAATGAAAAATAGAAAAGGCGGTATACGGTTTAGAAAAGTTTGCAGTGAAAGATTCTGCTGTGACGTCAGCTATGCGACGTCTGATATATAGTCCAAACAGAGTCCAAATAATGACATATTTTTACACGCTAATAAATCACAAAACACGTATCAAAGAAACTCCAAACGCACATAATTGGTTATGATTTTAATTGAAGTACAGCATATGTGTGATTCAGGGCATAAAGTAAAGTGGACCAGAAAATAATTATTTTCTCCTCATCCACTCTCATGTAAAATTTTTCCCAAATTTAGGCCCAGTGGACCGACCGGAAGGGGCGGAGACTTAGGCTCCTTATTGGCAGAGGGCGGTTATCGAAAAAAATCCGCAACAGGACAACAGGAGCTGTCGCAATATTCTAGAAGGCTGTAGAATGAACTAAAATAGATTATAGATAAACTAATGTAGATTACACAAAGGTAAACGAACATACAACTCAAATCACATGCTAACACAAGCCGATACATTTAGCCACAAGCTAATATATGACAATTAATCATGAGCTAAGATCCTTTTATTTGTCCCTTATGTGATAGTAAAGTGGTGATTGCACGCATACCTTACATACAAGATGGAAACAATACATATATTTATGGTTTTTTCAGCTGTTTCAGTAGGATCCTGGATCTTATGGTTCATTAGCTTTGTTTATACGTTAAAAGAAGGTATTAATGCCAAAGAAATAGTCATGAAAGTAGCAGCAAATTATTTGATGATGCTTGGTACTCAACAGTATGCATACTTAGCTTTACCATCAGCTGTTCATGCATGTTTCCAGTTATATAAAAACAGTATAGCAGTAGCCAAAATTAATTCAAAAGCTTGATGTTACAGTTGCTATGGCTCCTTCCTTTTACCAGCCTGTGGGCTTGAGCCATGAACTGGACTTAAGATCTAAAGAAAAAGTCTAGTGAGACTTAATTGGCTCCACTTTGACTTCATTATGAATAATGAGAAAGTGAAGTGTTCTTCGTTTTCCTGCGGCAAATTTGTTTTTTCTTTCAAAAAACAAACACAACAAAGCTAATCTGCTTGCTTTAAATACATTCTCCATTATAATATTTTCAACCTGTGCACCCACACTACACCTACAGAGGGGATTTTAATGTACATATTTCAGAGTGTGCGTTTTCCTTTTGTCACCTCCATGAGTCCTTTTCACACTCAGCTGCCACATTATCTGTGGTTTTCTTCACTCTGCCTCCCACTGCATGCAGGCTGTCACCCTGACATCGCTGAATGTCTGTGGCATTGTCACCCCCATGTCATGTCCTACTTCTTTGCTGTCAGTCAGCGCTGCCTGTCCACCGGTCGTCTACCATGGCAGCTCACAGCAGCTCCAGCTCTGCCTAATGCACTTCAACTGTTCACATCTTCTACTCTGGGGGGAAAGCTCCGAATCCAATCAGAAGTTGTTTTGACGATCATTAGACTCCTGTACTTGGCCACTGAAAACTTCCTTTCTCTGTGTTTGGCTTTTCAGAATGGAATGGGGAACCTTCAGCTGAACCAGGATGGGATTCACCTGGAGGGGATCTCAGAGTTCAGTTCGCCTCTCTATGTGAACGAGATCAGGTCCAGAGGAGTAAGTTGATCCTGTTGCTCTTTATCTGGACATCAAACACAAGTAATGCCAACGTATTGACACATTTAAACTGTTGTATAAACGTATGGTTTGGTCTCACTACAAAGATGGAGAATGTTAATGCTGATGTCACATCAATCTGTTTAAACTGTTGATATCTGTTCCTTGTTTGGTTCATATGCGTTTGCTTATTTATGCCGTCACTGCTCTGTGTTGTTCTTTAGCATGGGTGCTATGCTAGTTTTATTGTTATCAGTAGCTGAGTTTCCATTACAGTTTTTCGCAAAACAATATCGATATTCCTCAAATTTCGAAAAAGTATATTTGCGCTTTGAACGTGTTTCCATTGACTGTTGTTCGAGGCAAGAGCATTGTAACTCTCGTGAAATATCATCCTACGACTTTTCACTGCTGTCACCTTCGGAGCTTCAGAATGACCATCACCCTGATATTAGCATTAATGAATTGGCTAATTCTCTGGTCAGTAAAAGTCCCTGGTGAACTCTTTAAAGACACTAACATGTAAAACAAACCACCTCACTCACATTATAAGGGTCTGTACATGTGGTCCCTACACTACCGGACTGAAATATTAAGTGGAAATATACTTTAGATGTGTTTAAATGACAACCGCGAATTAGCATGTAATAGCATTAGCATGAATGAATCGGCTAATTCTCTCATCAGTAAAAGTCACTGGCGAACTATTTAAAGGCAGCAACATGTAAAACATACCACCTGCCTCACATTATAAGGGTCTGTAAGTGTGGTCTCTACATTGTCAGTTCGAAATATTAAGTGTAAATGTACACGGCACTTAACAAATTATAAGCAGCCAATGGTTGTTATGGTTACTGAGGCTGACATTTGCACTCTCAGAGAAGTGGTCATGTGACTATGTAGTCACATCCTGTGACATATATTTGCGGAAAAAGTGTTTCCATTGCCCTTTTGCGATATATTAGAATATCGAAACGTCTGGAAAATCATCTCATGAAAGCGTGAAAATTTTTTATCGATATTTGAGTGTTTTTTCGATATTCAGGTGTTTCCATTACCAGTTTGTTTTATAGCGATATTTACATTTTGCGAATTTCCAAGGGTAATGGAAACACAGCTACTGTTGGTCTGTGGTTATGATGTGAGTTTAGCTGTTGAATGTGTTTTTTTGTTTTATTTTGTTTCTGTATTTTATTCACATTTTGGCACCATGGTTTAGACAATGTTGAATGAGTTGATTCTGAATTGGTTTGGGCCTGTTTATTTTATTTATTTGGTTCATTGTTAAGAGACAGTAGTGAATGTTTAGAACTTGAGTCTTTTATTTATTGATGAGAATGGGGCTGGGATTAAATAAGTGTTTCTTCTTCCAACTCCTTTTCGGGTGTAAATATTTATATTCTTATGGTAGAAATATCCCAATTACACCAGGACTTTTAGTATTATTATTTTTTTTTTTTTTTACAGTAAACTTACTTCTGTGATGTGCATCAATATTCCACATGTCAGTCAGGGAACAGATGTTTCCTGTTGCCAAATACAGTGAAGTGTGCAATATAGGGCAGGGATACACTGCAATTTTTTAATTTCAGCATCAACATCTGTTACTCTTCTCAACAAGCAACCTGCTCTATCCTTTTTTGTAATTACCATCTTATGTTTTTAATTGCTTTGGAGCCATGTACTGTACTTTTACATTCTTTTTTTATATATACGAGTTGATCCATCCCTGTGGTTTTAGGAAATTACTTTTTATATGTATGTTTTACTATGCCACAGATATTTTACCTTTTTAAATTCACTTTTATTCTCATTTGTAGCCTTCTATATTGCATAGGTATCCTCTTAATGTGCATGTCACTTTACTCAAAAGTGCACTTTCTGCAGGACTTGGTGCAATAACACTACAGAAGGTGGATAAATGGGCTTCATGTTAATATTTGTCCTTGTCTGTACTGATGTGATGTGTATATCCAATGTACAAAAGGTTTTTTAACTGTTGTAGCAGACAAACCCTAAAATCCAAGACAAATGTTTTCTCGAGGATGATAAAGTCAAGTTTGATGACAAATAGCAAATTAAACTATTGACATTATTATTATTATTATTATTATTATTATTATTATTATTTATGTTATATTTCTGTGCTGTTATTATCATCATCATGACTATAATTATCATTTTCCTTCCCCCTTCTATTTTTCTCCCCTCTTCCCCTTATCCTTTTCTCCCCTAATCAACCCATATGTTGTCATTTCTTGTTTGTTTTTTTCTTTTCTTTGAGTCATGTCTTGTTGTTTCTCTGTCCATCATGTCTCATTAACAATCACTAGAATTTCTATTATTATTATTATTGTTTTTAAATCGGCCAGGGTGTAGTTTTGTGGTCTGACATCATTGCCTTACAGATTGAATTTAACTTACTGTTCTGTTGACTGTAACTCCAAATCTTTCTTTTTTTTTTTTTTTAAAATGGCATTACGTTAATTGATAACGTAATGACGCAGATACAACTCCACCAATCAGTGTCTACGCTGTTAAGACGTCACATTACAGTGGGAGCTCTTAGCAAAAATCTAGGACCAGATACCATGGGACATGTCGACAATACACTCACCACTAGTGGAAACTCATGTACTTGTTCTGCTGGAGTTTCAGCGTCTAACCACCAGACCGAATCAGGTAGTGCTGGAAGTGGAAATTCAGCATAAATGTACCGACTGAGCTAATTTAATCTAATCATACTAAGGTCATGGGCTTGTGAAATATGAACATGTCAAACCTATGGACTCGGATAAGACAGAATAAGGGGAAGAAAGTTATGATCAATTCATTTTCTTTCTTCTGGGACTTGACTTTACACTTGTACATTTGTGCACATAGTTTGTATAGATTCTCCTTCTTCATGCTCCATCTACTGCTTCTCCCTCCTCCTCATCTCTTGCTACCTTCCAACAGTGCTATCAGGGCCTCCCATCGGCAGGAGATGGGTAATAGGTTGCCTCTGGGCTCCACTCAGGCCACATATAACCCTACAGGAGATTATAGACGATTACAGAAGGACCAGAGTTCCCCTGCTGGATTTCCAATCAAACCCACATGATAAATCCCTTCTCTTTCTCCACTTTCCCCTCTTTGATGTTTAGTAGATTATCCAACATGGCTCCAGTGCCAAGTTGATCCAAATTTCCTTCTTCCCACACGAATCGCAGACGCTCAGTTGGATCATCCCCTTTTTCAGTGATTCGCCATGGTGCGGGAAGCAATTTCAAGCACTGGAAGCCGGGGTTCCATGTAAATTTGATTTTTGAGGGATGTTGATGGAGGAAGCGGTTTCGATAGCGGCTACAATTAGCCACGGGAGATTGGGAAACAACTTGGAATTTACCCGCTCGGTCTTTGATGTTTTATTCGCGGCTAAAATGTTGATTTAAATATAACGGTGTCACGCTCTGCAATAACAAACACCTCGTGGCCACAGCACGAAGCCCACGGACAAAGCCCATATTTCATCCCCCCCGATGCAATACCACCTGCAGACATTTTTACTGTCCTGTTTTACAGACAGGCTTTGCAGCGGTCGCCTTATCTACCGCCACCAGAGATATTTGCAGGACAAAAATCTCTGTGGGTCATTCGATATTTCTCACCTGAGGAAATATGTCAGGCATGGTGAGAGAGCGGGGGATTATGGTTATCCAGTCAGTTTACACTAGAGTGCACAGTGCAGTTCTTCAGTCAGATAACTGCTGCTGATCAATAAGCCATTACCGCAAACAGTAGTGAATACTTTACAGAAAGTTAAATACAGTACGAGGTTCTTTTTTTTGTTTTTTTTTATTAATGTGTGTTTGTTTGTACTCTCTGAATCCAAGCTGCTACTGAGGCAAGTAACTGGGCTCAAAGTGGCTCTAGTTTAACTTCCCATGAATCAATCAGTGCTTTGAATCCTCATCAATGGTTAGGGCTGTAATCTGTGAATACCAAGTGGAAATAGCCCGCTCAGTGTTTTTTTCGCTCTCTCTCTCTCTCTGGCACTGACTCTAATCACTGGCAGCAAATTACAAGCTAAGCAGCCGTTAAAGCAGCACTTCCAGTAACATGTGAAATATAAACAGTTAACTCCTTTATTTTTGGTTATTCCCACAAATATTAAATATGTGGCCAATCCTGTACCTCATTCAGGTCAAGAAGCCTGTTGGTTTTTCTAACACTATACAGTGATTCAGAAAGATTTTACAGCTATTTTTTTCCCCCCAATTTTCTATTTAATTAGATTTTTCCAACTTTTACAACAAAGATTATATGTAGACATATTTTGTAGCATACATGGAAATATTTTTTTTAATATTACAAGCAAAAACCAAATATTACAAAGAAGACAGATTGAAAGAAAAAAAAAGGAGCTTTTTTTAAAGATGAAAATAGTAAAGTAATGTTGGTCAGTTAATGACGTTATGACCTTATTGTTAACAGGAGAGGGGTGTTGTGTTTGAGTCGGTTTGTCTGTTGGTGTTTTTGTTTGTCTGGACCAATTTTTATGAAATGTTCTTTTTGTCTTTGCCTCTCAAATTTGTCTCACTATCAAAGACTCATCATTGAGGCATGACTTTTTTTTCTGCTTTCATAATTTTTTTTTAATTTTAAACCTATCATGTCCTTCATTCTTAACAGCAGAATGTTAGTCTGGCTCCTTTTGGTGCTAAAGCTAATTACTGTAGCTTTGCCAAGGGAGACTTCATACCATGTATGAGGTTCAGCTTGGTTTAATATTGACTTTATTATGAGTTTTGATTAAACCACATTTCAATGCCAGGGTGAAAGGGAGGAAAAAAAAGGGGGGTGGTTTGGGGGGGGGGTGGTACAGTTACAGTTAGATGGGATTTGTTTGTTTGTGTGTTTGTTTGTTTGGGCATCTTTTGGATAATTAAACATGTCGACCCAGGAACACCATTACATAACAAGTTAAATAGATCTTTTAGGTTTCTATACTTGAGTTGTTTTTTTTCTGGAAACATTTTACTTTTACTCCCCACATTTTTTCATAAATATCTGTCCTTTAAATTCTACGTCAGGCATCTCCAAACTATTCCATGAAGGGCCAGTGTGGTTGCAGGATTTTGTTCCAACCAAGCAGCAGTACACCAGACTGGACTCAATTAATCAACTCATCTCAGTCTTCAGAGAGTTGACTGGTCCAACTGTGCACTGGTTGGTTGGAAGAAAAACCTGCAGCCACACCGGCCCTATGTGGAAGAGTTTGGAGATGCCTGCTCTACATTCTCAGAATAGGCTGAGTACATTTTCAAACTAAACGGATGTGACAGTACGTAAAATATGTTACTTCAATGGGGAAATCAGTGTGGGAAAGAAGAGTACAGGGTCAGAACCAGACACCTAAATGGGTCGATGTTTTCCAAACTTGTCCACATCCTTGCGCACTATTTGCCTGTATTTCATTTAATTTTACCCATCAATGTTTGTTTTGTTTTTTTTTATTTGTCCCCACATGTTTTTGTGGGTTACCCGTCAGGTATAGGACCTGGTGCAGATACCTGGTCGGTACCAATCACTGTGAAATTCATGGCAAATAATACAGTTTTACATTTTCAGGTTCATTTCAATTGACAAGTTGTACTTTAGAAAAAAAAAAAAAATAATAGCCTAGCCGCAGCACATAGTAGTCTAGTTACACTCAATGTAACTTTTGGTGAGATTTTCCTCAAACTGGCCGACAAATCACGGTGAAGTATAGAGTCAGAGGGCGGGCGTAACAAAGCAACGCTGCAACGATTTGGAGAGAAACAACTGGAAACAACCATAGAAGAAGAACAACAATGGGTGAAGAATGTGAGAAAACGTCAGCAATCTTTAAATTCTTTTTACAGAAACAACAACAGTCGTTAAGCTCCATAATCCACCATTTTGTTTAGTCATTTGTAACTTTCCGGCATGTAGGTACGTCATTCTAAAGATTACACTGATTGGTTGTAGTACCGTCCTATTGCATACAGAGAGATTTGAAAGACAACCTTTTAGCCCCGCCTCCCCTGACTATGAAGGATGACTAGACCCACACAGGAAATGAATAGGGATAGCACGGCTAGGCTACATACTTAACAGAGTTCAATCAATACTTCAATACAAGTAGCTGTACTTCTACCTAAGTGCAGAATGTGAGTACTTTTTTTTTCCCACCAGATGGATGGATGGAGCTGCTCAGATGTTTTATGGCAAGACGAGGGAGCCTGTTGTCACAACGGGGTTGAAATTCAGAATTTTCAATCAGTGCCCTATAGAGCAGGGATATTCAAATCCCGTCCTTGAGCGCCAGCACCCTGAATGTTTTAGATATTTCGCTTTTCCATCCACACCTGCTTCAATTAATGATCAGCTCATCATCATGCTCTACAGAAGCCTGGTAACCATGTAATGGCTTCCAGATGTGATGACGATGGAAATATCTAAAACATGCAGGATACTGGCTCTTGAAGTTCACATTTGAAAACCACTGCTACAGAGGTTTAACTCTTTAAAAGCTCATGTGCCATCGCTGATACACCCTGTGCTTATACAGTTTGGATGCCAGTGACTTTCACCGTTTGTGCTAGGGCATTAACGACTTCAGTTTTTTTCAAGTCGACTTATCCGTCAATAAAGTGTAAGTCGCGTTGACTTGTCATGATGACGCCATCACACTGTCAATGGAGAAACAACACAGATACATGGCGAAGAAAACCAACAACAACAACAAAAAAACATGGACACCCTTCTGTCCAGCAATGAGCAACTTGTATTAAAGTTCACTGCAAAGTAACGATGTCCACTGACGAGACAAAAGCATCAACATTTTAACCCCAACAAAACAAAGGCTAACGTTAGCAAAGAGTTTTCTAATCAGTTATTATTATTGTTATAAGATGTACTGAATTGATTGCTATATTTTCCAAGCTATGCAAATAATGTATAAATCAAAGAATAACTTACTGCTGGACAATGTCCAAAAAAGAGGTTTGTTAACGAGAGGGAGGTTATGATTTAAGGAGAAAGTTAAGTTTAAAAATTCATAGGGTGAGTACGCATGACATTAAGAAGTTTTAGTTTGACCATTTGTGGAACTAATTGAATGTGAAGATAAAATATCAAACCTAATCTAGTTTAAAAAAAAGATATAAAGAATAGATTCTTGTGAGGTACAGTATTTAATAATAATGACAGTGAGGGCTGTTTTTTTTTCTCCTCCATTTTTCCACTAGAGATGAATAAGAATATAATATCTGCACAATATGTGGCATGAATCCCACCAGATTTATTTCCTTAATTCTGTTCAGCTTCTATAAATCAAGGCTTTTCCCCTCATAAGACTTGCCAAACTAAACTTCCCAAAAATGAAAAGACTAATAATTATGCACCAACTAAAAAAAAGGAACTAAAGCTAAATTTAAAAAAAATATATATCAGATCTGAAAAATGTGGAAATGCTAGGATTCAACAGACTTTTTATTGCCATATATACATATCACGGCTGCTTTTTTAAGCCTCTTTTTTTGTTTTTCCCTCCATTTGAAGTTAAATTATGGAGCACAGCAGTGATTTCCAACACTTCACTCCACTGTTTCCTTCACCTTCAAAATCATCGGGTTTGTTTGTAGGTGTAAATTGGACAAAATGCTGTACAATTATAGGTCTGCATGTGCAAATTTGTCAAGTTGAGTATATTTTGTTGCAGTGTTCGGTTTTGCCACTGCTGCCTGTCAGTCAAACTGTCACAAGGATGGAATGGATGTCCTCTATGTTATTTTTGCCCACCCTCAGGCCATCCTATATATGCAGAAGTGGTAACAATACTCACATTCTGTACTTAAGTAGAAGAACAGCTACCTGTGTGAAAAAATACTCTGGTAAAAGTAGAAGTTGTACCTATGCAAAAGTAAAATAATACAACTTATTCATTGTAATAAAACAAAAAAAAGTTCAAAGTAAGCTTCCATGTTTTTGCCCTGGATGAAATAATACTTATTTAACCAGCAAAAATCAGTAATGTCTCAAACGTATCCAAAAATAAAGCCTTTAAAAGTGAATTACTGTGGAGATAATTTGTTTAATTGGGTCACAGTACTGTTCTGGGTATGGGCAGGAAATTTAGGATTAAATGGTATAAAAAGTGATAATTTTACAATAAAGTCAAAATGATGAGATAAAAAGTCATAAATACAAGATAAAAAGTCACAATTATTAAGTAAGTCACAGTTTCTCTCCAATGATTTTCCCTCCGACGCCACTTATTTGCATTAGTTTCAAAAAGCAATGAATCTATTCTGACAATGTAAGGCATATAAAGTACAGATATTTATGCAAAAATATAGGAAGTAAAAGTAAGAATTTGGCAGAAAAATAAATAGTCAAGTACAGTACAGATATATTGCATTTTATAGCTTTTATTAGCTCAATATGGTAATTTCAAACAAGCCTGTACTAGAGGCTGGAGATTACTGAGGATTAAAGAGGAGACGCAGCTGCTGTACTAGAAACTGCATATTGAAACATCCAGTTTTCACCTGGACAGAACAGAGCACGTGCAGAAGGAAGCATGTAGGTCTGAAAAAGGGAACAATATTTGGCAGATTTCACTGACTTGAGAATTATTTTCAACGCAATCTGTCATAAATACATGGAGTATTTAAACCACTTTACTGTACATTACAGATCACTAATAAATAAGGCGGTAATTCTATGGTAATTTGGACGTAATTTCATGGTAATAATAACTTTGTAATTGCTTATATAAAGCAATTCCACTGCAGTTTCTTGTGAAATTACTCTTCAGGTTCTATGTAATAGTGATGCAAACAGCAGTCATTTCTATAGTAGTTTTGGTCACACTTTACTTGACACATTCATGGCAGCTTAAATCATTCATGAGACATTCCTAACAAACCTTTCATGAATGTGGAAGACAGGATGACAAACTTTCAAAATAAAAGTCCAACAACAATTGTAATTAAAAATACCATCTTATTAGTGATCCGTAATGCCAAGTGTTACCAACTTTTTTCTACTAATACTGTATATCAAGTTATTTGATGATGAGAAAGGAGGTGAAATAAGGAATAATATTATGTTTTTCTGCTTCCTACTTCTATTTGAGTGGAAATGCCTGGTTTTTTTTACTTGCTTATATTTAGTGAAAGCTCAAAATAAATTAATGAAAGAAAATGAAAGGCTTAATTAATTAAGGCAGAAAAAAAAAAACATGAAAAAGATTGCAGAAGATACCGTTATGAAACCAAAACCCACATCTGTAATTACACCTGGAAAAAGCTACAACATTCCTCTCATGGCAGGATTCCGAAATGAGCTCGGCGCTTGTCTGGAAGCAACAAAAGTGGCTGCAATTTGAGTCGTTTTCAGAAATCTATGTCACACTTAAAATTATGAATGTAATGTTCCTCTGGCAAGAGAAATTCGGAGTGTTTGTGAAACCGCTCACATTTTTCTTTCCTTTTCATAGATATATCAAACACGGCGCATCAAATAGCGAGTGTTCAGAGGCAAATCAGAGACGTTGGTGCCTTTGGTGTTACACAGGACTGTGGTAGAAAATAGCCTTTCATTGTTCACACTGAGAAAAAGTTGCAATTGTTGAGTTTCTAAAACATTCAGGACTTTATACCAGACTCAAAATATACCAATTTTATATCTATTTTCCTTTGAGATAATATAAAGTATATGTTTGAGTTTAACAGAGGGTAAACAAATCTATATCTATATCTTTATTTTGCATTTGTTTCGCCTTTCATTTCACTTTCTGGTACATTCTCTTAAAGCACATGTAACCCATGTGACCTGATCTAGATGATATCAGTCTATCATTACTGTTTAATACCAGTTGATCCACTAATCCCATCAATACATGTAAATAACTGGTGTAAAATTTATTTTTTTCATCGTTTCATGGTCATCAGATATGACCCATTTGGATGTTCAGAGGCTCCATAGTTACCATGGAAACAGCCTTTTATAACATTTGATTCATTTCATAGTTCTCCTTATAGCATAATTGTCCAAATACATTATGCTAGTGATTGACTGATATGGATTTTTTGGGGGGCAGATACAGATTTTTTTTTTTTTTTTTTTTTGACATATTGACATCATCCTAATATTTCTCAATCGATATTTGAGTTAATCGCAATTTTTTATTTGTCTCTAAGTAAAAACCATTTTCTTACATTTAACAATTATAATATATATATATATATATATATATATATATATATATATATATATATATATATATATATATATATATATATATATATATATATATATATATATATATATATATATATTTAACCTTTATAAATAATTCTACACAAAAAAAACACTTTTTTTCAGCCTGGACAGTAATAATAACTGTTGATCCACTAATCCTATCAATACATGTAAATAATTGGTGTAAAATATATTTTTTCCATTTCATGGTCATCAGATATGATCCATTTGGACATTCAGAGGCTCCATAGTTACCATGGAAACAGCCTTCTACAACATTTGATCCATTACATAGTTATCCTCATAGCATAATTGTCCAAATACATTATGTTAGTGATTGACCAATATGGATTTTTTGGGGGGCAGATACCGATTTTTTTATTTTTTTATTTTTTTATTTTTTTTAAATTTACATCAGCTTGAGCTGATATTTCTATCCTGATATTTGGATTCGATGGCATTTTTTTTCTCAATCAAATAATAAATGTCAGAAAATCTACTTGCCATGAGAAAATAAAAATTGTGACAAATATTATTGCACAAAAACTGTCATCTTTTCAGGTAGACAGTAGTACTAATACCTAATGATGCACTAATCCCATCAATACATGTAAATAATTGGTGTAAAATGCAGTTTTTCGTCATTTCATGGTCGTCAGATATGACCCATTTGGACGTTCAGAGGCTCCATAGTTACCATGGAAACAGTCATCGTCTACATTTGATTCCCACGCCTATAGCTAGTAGAAGAAGAAGGTTCATACTGAAAAAAAAACTGAAGTATTTTTGCTAGATGTTCAAACTTTAAAACAGATCAATTTGACCAGTAACACAACATAAATGTTATGTATAATTATTTTTATTTTTATGGCAACTTTTTACTTTTACTCCGTACAGTTTTGGCCTAAATGTGCTGTACTTTACACTCCTTATATTCATCAGAATATGCTTGTTATTTTGTCAAATTCGCTAATGGTACATAAACATATGGTGATGGTACATAAACATATTATTTATCCAAACCCCTGCATGTTTTTGTGGGTTACCCATTAGGTATTAAACCCAGTGCAGGACCATGTGACCACTGTGAAATTAACAAAAAAAAGGAAACTATTCTAATGTTTTCTGATTACATAAGTATTGTTTCATTCATGACAAAAATAAGATACAGTTTTACGTTTAATTTTTGTGCTTAACAACAATTCAGAAGTTGTACCGTTTTACTTTTATTTCAGTAAAGTAGTTGAATCAGTACGTCTACCTTTATAACTGCATTTTTCCACACACAAGTAGCTATACTTCTACATAGTATAGAATGTGAGTATTTTTGCCACCTCTGACACATATGTTCAAATCATTAGCATTACTTCCAAAATACCCCTGAGCTTATTTTTATTTAACTTCTCTCAAGTTAAACAACCCTCTGTGATCAGCCCCATTTCCTCCGCTATGACCTTGGCTTTATGTCCACAAATCATTTATTTGGGGATCTGTATTTCTTTATAATCTAATAATTCTTGTTGGATTTCTGAGGCTTTTTGCTGCTACCTTTAATTCTATCTCCGATGCTACTCGAAGGGTCATATTTAACAACTCTGTTTTCTCCGCACAGTTAAACCTGGTGTTTTATTTTATTACAAACAACATAAAATCTTTAGGAAAACTGCATGGGTCTATTAAAGTCCACAGTACAAGGTGATTTTTCAGAGAAATGCTAATGTTTTAACTTTTAACATGGTCGGTGGTTGTTCTTGTTGCCAGTGAACAAAATCCACCGATATAAACTGTTCCAATACCTGTTGATCCACTAATACTATCAATACATGTAAATAATTGGAGTAACATCTTAACTTAAAGGTTCTAAGACAGTTTACTTGGAAATTTTAAGGCAATTGTTTTCCTAAGTTAAAGTCAACTGATTAGATTTTAAAGTAGGTGGGTTTTATTCCTGTTTAAGTCCCGATAAAAGTTAATTCCACTTTAAGATGACCATGTAAACACCTATTTCCTGTTGAAAACGTTTATTCTGAATTTAACTTCATTCAAAAATTGAGTCACTGGTCTATTCTGATGTTAATTCAGAATAAGATAATTCCTGTCCCATGTAAACAGTTCATTCCACTTTAACATTATTCCTGTCCTTTTGCACAAGCCCCTGTCTTGTCGCGATTACGCAAGTCCTCATGCATGCACGCACATATTCCGCGCTGCCGACATTGTACCATTAAGGCCGTGGACACTCAATGACCAGAGTTAGACTGGACTTTTAGGACTCCTGTGTAACTTTATGGAACTTTAATCTTGCTGAAATATTTTGTAATACTGTAACTGATTGTAAACTATGATTGTGATATTAAATGAATGAAAAGACTCAAGGAGGTATATCTCAACCAACCGCCATTAGGCCTAAATATAATTAAATATGCTTACTTAATCATAAAGTATTAGTTAAATAATTTTTCCCAACATACCCGTTTCCCATGTAAACGCTTATTCGGAATTAACATTTCCATGTAAACATGAAGGAAATAGCTTTAATTCGGAATTACGTTATTCAGGAATAAATAAAAAAAACACCATGTACAGTAAACGTACGGAATGTAGAGGTACGTCAGGAACACGATTGCACTGAATATTGATAGAATAGTTAGTCATGGAATTAGTAATGAAATATTAACCAGTGCTTGTTAGGATTTTTTTGGACATGCACCAGGTCAAATTGACCCAAGAACACTTTTACTGAACATAACAGGAGGGTTAAAATGATCTTTGAGTTGAATTAATGAAGTTTTCTGACCCAAGTACAGAATTTATAGTTTACGTAGACCACAGGGAAATGTTGGAAAATGCAGAATCCCATTAAAAAGAAGCTAAATATCACTGCTTTAAGCAAAATATAACTCCAGTCTGCAAAACAACGTGATAATGGACGACAGAGTGACTGCATCCAGTTCATCTAATCTGTGCTGTTGGCTCTCATTACATCTCTGGGGACCCCCCGACTCATCTATAAATAGCATCAGATGCAGGTGGATCCATCTATATCGGTGAGAATCTTCTTCCCTTTCGGCAAGTCTACACGAATTAGACGTCTACGAAAACAACTTGACCATATAAGAACAGATTATTTATTCCAATCTTACTTGTTTAATTCTTACAGTTTTAAAAAATAAGATAAAAAAATGAAAAAAGAAAGCTTTTAGTGCAATGGTGGTGCCTCAGAGATCTGAACAGCTTTCACACCGAGTTTTCTAGAACCACTTTAATTTAGCAAACAGTATTATATTGAAATTCTGAGGCATTAATAATCAAAAAGAGGGGGGCAAAAAAAAAAAAAAAAAATTAAGTGAAATGCCTGCAACTGTGTTCCAAAACAGGCTGAACCCTGAATGCAAAGCAGCCGCTTGCAAGCTTTCTGATAACATTAATACAGGAAGGTAACCTATTCAGCTCATTATGTTTATTTTTACAGCGACGTATGCAAATAAGCTTCAAGCGCAACAATAAAATATGAATACGCTTTTTGAAAATTCATTAATATTAGGTTAGGATTACAGTTGAAAGTCTTTTCTTCCTCTTTTTTTGCACTCACACTGGGAGGTAGGTAGGTAGATGTTGGTGTCTGAGGCAGTTTTGTTCAACGTTTCACTGCCTTTCCTTTGCCGCTGATGGTATTCATTGTATGCAGGGAAGCATCCTTTGCCTTACAGCAGCCATGGTAATTTTTCAGTCTGATGGGGCCCAGTGCACCTTACAACAACAGGCTCCATTTATGTGCATTCGCTCTGATCTGCACTTGACCTTCCTCAACCGGTGCAGCGACTAAAAAAGCCTTTTATGCAATCCCAAAGAAGAAGTGTGTTCACGGGGAGCAACAGCGTCTCAGTCACAGTCCCTCGGGAAACGGTTTTAGGACCTATAAACTCTTTAAAAGGATGCTTCAAAAATCGACAACTGGAATTTCTTCACGATGGAGAAGTTTGCGTACATGACGTGCATTCATATACCAGGAAGGAGCCAAGACGGGAATGATAATGAATGAATGACCTTTGCAATTTACTCTGTGCAAACTTTAGGTAATCTCCAGGAATCCCACGCCTCTTTTGAGAGATTAATCCAACCTTTAAGTCCACTTCATAGAATATTTATTCATCGACACATCATGAGACAGCGGCACAAAGTCAAGTAAAGAACGTCCGTCACCTCAGGATTATTGTCCATGTAGCCCCTGAAGAGGAGGCGAGCAGTATTGTTTTTTGATTTATTTTGTTTGTTTGTCTGTTTGTTAACAACGTTATTCAAAAACTACTGGACCAATTTACATGAAATTTTCAGGAAAGGTGTCAAGTGGTCCAGAATAGATCCCATTAAATTTTTGTGAATGTAGATCATAGGTCAAGGTCACAAGTGTGTGTGTGTGTTGATTACTCCACCAGGCAATGGCAGAGAGTTTTTGCAGGCGTTTATCCGTATGTTGATCAGCAACGTTTATTTGTGTGTTTGACTTTTTGCATTCTCGCATTGCCAATTACTGACATAAGTAAAATAAATAAGTTACTGAGAAAGAAAAATGTCTGCACATTTAATTATCTCGTCTCATCATATGAACCGGTTTATCCTCACTGGGGTCACTGGGGGCCTATTCCAGCGACAATGAGCGAAGGTGGGGTACACCCTGTATATTTGAAGCCAAGCTGCCCCCCCTACAGGACTAGTTATGCAGACAATTGTTTGTTAATGTTGGTTTGCTACTATTATAAAGTTTATATTTTATTCATCTCCACAAGTCATTGTAGTTAATGGTATATTCTTTATTGTATGTATGTATGTATAGATGAGAGAGAGAGAGATAGTGTTCTTATTTAATTTATTTACTTATTACCCAATTATTTATTTATTTGATTCTTTTGAAGTGTTAAGTTGATGGAGGGAGGCCTCTACATGAGCTTCCTTTGCACTGTTATATTTAATTGGCATTTATTATCTTTTTAAGTGTGACATAAAATAAAGTAAAGACGTTTTCTCAGTTTGCATTATCTCTTTATTTGCAGAGCATTTGATAATTATGCACGTGTTTTTTGCAGCAAATTTTTTCCATTTGCACCACGTTTCTCTTTTTGCACTTTGTTTCATTTGTGAATTCGCATCGTTTTTGTATTTGCAGTTGTTTTCTCGAACTCGTTTGGCCGTTGGAATGTGCTGAGCCCTTGTCGGCCACCGTAGTAACCGGTGCAGGAAACCAGTTATAACACCAGGCTGGCTGGTCTGAAAAAGTCTCCCCTACTCAGTGATAGACGTATCAATACATGAACCTGCAAACTGTAAAAAGCTGTCAGAAAGTAGAACAGTTCAAATGTCTGCAGTGAAGAAAGACTCCACCTACGCCTGTCAATGATGGAAAACACGTCTGCAGCTCAGCTAAACCTCAGAGTGCCTACAATTCATTAGTCATCTTTGGATAATTAACTTCATTTGTTTCATGTTCAATAGGTTTGAGGTTAAAAAAAAAAAAAAAAAAAAAGGGAAGGTGGTTTACAGTCAAATCATTCTCTTTCCTCATTTGTCTGCTCTCATTGTTCCCTCTAGGACAGTCTGCTGGTGTTGCGGTCTGAAAAGAACGTGACGTTAAATGCCCGGAACGACCAAGGCCATCTGACTGGACAGCTCACAGTGGGTGAGTCTGGATGTCAGCTCTGCATTTAACACCAGAGGCATTTCTTTACTGTTCGCATTAGAGCTGCACAATATATTATTTAAGCATCAACATCGCAATGGACATGTGTGTGATAGTCACATCATGGGTCCTGCAATTATTTTTATTTTATTTTATTAACGAGGGTATTGTTTTTGGTTTGTCAGTAATGTTACACAAAACTACTGGACCCATTTTCCTGAAATTTTCAGTAAAAGGTGTGATGTGGTCCATAATAGATCCATTAAATTTTAGTGGATGTAGGTCAAAGGTCAAGGCCAGTGTAATGACAAGAAATAGTGCAAAATCGGATAAAATGTTTGCAAGGTACTTCAACCAATCAGCATAATCTTTATAATGACGTAGTTAGAGCACTAGAAAGTTCATGGAAGAGTCCAGAGAAAGTTATTAATGACTAAACAAAATGGTGGATCACAGAGCTTAATGATAGTCATCACTTCTGTAAAAAGAATTTAAAGATTGTTGACGTTTTTCTCACATTCTTCACTCGTTTTTTGATAAAAGGAAATCACCACCCGTTCTTCTTCTATGGTTCTTTCTGGTCGTTTCTCTCTGAATCGTTACGTCACTTTGTTACGCCCGCCCTCTGACTCTATACTTCACCGTGATTCGTCGGCCAGTTTCAGGGGAATCTAACCACAACTTACATTGAACACAACTAGACGACTACTGTAGCACATTAGATTTGCTGCCGCTAGGGGGGTCTAGTGTGACGAGGCTAGGGTTTATCATTCCTGGCACCATTTGTTCTGATTCATTTTAAATCTTCCTAAATAATTAAATCATTTTCTCAATAGGACAAACTTCAATTCATGGCGATAGAACAGACTTTATTATTTTCATAGATATCTGAGCATGCTCAGTGCAACCCTCTTGTCATCTATTGAATGGAGAATAAAACAGCTGTGAATGACACCAACTCACTATAAATACATTTTTTAAAAAAATAACTGTTTAGACTTTTTTTTCCCTACAATTTTTCTCGATATTTTGTTTTTACCATTTACAGCGTTGTCGTGATTTTCCTTTTTTTAAAAAAACAGTTTTGACTTACATTTTTGGGGGGAATTTAATTATTTTTTCATTTAGTGTTGCTCATACAAATGAACAAATCACTTTACATACATGGATATTTAAAAACAGACAATACCCTATTGCACACATGGAGTAAAAAATATAAAAGTAAAAATAAATAAATACAAATATAGAATAATAGAATAATAATAAAAAAATAGAATAAAAAATAGATAGTAACCATACATGTATATGACCCATTCTGAATACGTATTGTCTTAATAGGTTCATCACCATCTCTCTATATATAGTTTTTAATACATTTTGACCATGTAACTGTGTTTTGGAGTTCAACAAGTTCCCAAAAAGTAGCTGGGCTGGTTTAGAAAAAACTAAAATAATCGTGCAAGTTTACAGATTATTGTTCAACATGTTAAATCTGTTGCCAAACCTGTCAAAATGTCAATTTCTCTTTCTGTTATTCCATAATAAAAGGAACCCAAGCACATACAGCAGCTTTTTTAACACTGGAACATAACATTTACCTGGAATCATGCTTCAGGAGTTTAAAGATTTCATCATGTTGCATAGTTCACATCCAAGCCACCACTTATGTTTTCAATAAATTATATGTATGTTCACACTAATTTCAAGATTTCTTTTTAAATCTGCGCTCAGTTTCGTCTGTCTATACATTGTCTGATGAATATTTTTCTTTTGATTAACGGCTTAAATGAAGATTCTGCAAAAAGCATGTGTGGTTTCTTCAAACACTAAATATTTGATGAAAGGCCAATGGATTTTTACTTATTATCATCTGGTTCAACCATCAGTCAGTCCAAATTACCAAAGTCATTTACATGATTAATGACCACTGGAAAGTAAATGACCTGCTTATTAACATTAATAGCTATTGATCTTCACCAGCATAAGTTAAGAGTTGATGCTGATTTGACAAGACTGGTGATATGACACTTTTTGGTCATGCTTGACCTTCCTGTAAAAATTAGTGCCTGCTTTTGTAGAAAGTGCATTTTGTCTGAAATGAGATGAAACTTGGCGAGAATAATTAAATTCCCCAGCCGTCGCAGCCCGCGGATTAATGGAATAACGGGGGGGAGGAGGGGGGGAGGCAAAAGGGATACGTTAAAAAGTTTCTGCATGCACATCTGGAAAAACACCAAAGTCTGGAGAACAGGAATTAATATTCCTCACCAGCGGAACAGATTACTGATTTGTCTCCATTGTAAAAGCATGGCTGATCCAGCTTTGCTTGGTGCCTTTCATTTGCAGAGCAAGCACTCCACAAAGTACCTCAGCCAATAGTCTTACACGCCCAAAGTTTTCCAAAGCTGATTTGAAAAAGACACAAACCACAGAAGTCAACCTTTGACAGCACCATCTCCAAATAAGAATATTATTGCTACAACGCCAGAATAATTAGAATGTTCGGTTGAAATAATTCCCCCACTGTGATTTATCCCGAATAAAATATGCACACTGTCCTTGAAATATTAAATAAAACATAGAGCTAATCAAATGGTCGAATTATTCCTGTCCAAATAGAAGCCTATTATTGTTATGACTTGCATTTTGCACTTTTTTGCATAATGACACATCCTATACCTTCTGTGGATGTCCCTTTATTTTATATCCAAACCCAAATGCTGTTTAAATAGACTCGTTATGATTATTAGACTTTAGGCTCCCCTTAAAAACATGCATAAACACCCTGCGTTACTTTTGTTGGAGCTTCCAAATTAAGTTTTTTTCTACAAAAAAGAAAAAAATTCCAAGGCACTCTCTTCTAAGTGAAAATTAAAAAGCCTTTATTAAATTTGCTTGATTACAAAAACCTATAAAATCATAAAAAAAATCATATAAAAACCCCCAACGCGTTTCGGCATCATAGCTTTCATCAGGGAGTTTTTGTAATCAACCCAATTTAATAAAGGCATTTTAATTTTCACTTATACGAGAGTGCCTTGGATTTGTTTCCTCTAATTATTATTGCTTATTTTGAGTCCAGGTAGCGCTCCTTAAGCAAACTTTTAAACGTTTTTTTCTACATTTAACCTTTGAGTGATTTATCGATTTATTATAATATGATCTGTGTTTCGTAGTTTTTGAAGAGGACATATGTCCATTTTCCACCAGTTAACACAGTTGCCTAATGTCTGTCACATGCTTTGGTCAAAAATACCACATTGATGAACAGATACAGCAGCCTCTTCAACCTGGAGAAACTGCCCTTTAAAAAAAAATAATAAGAATAAAGAAAATTAAGAACATTTAAAAAATATCTCCCTCTGTTTTTTTTTTTAACTAAAAATACTTGTAAACATGAATAAAAAAAATTAAATAAAAACAATTTAAAATGTTTTTAAAAATAAAAAAATTAAAACTATTTTTTTAAATGTATTTTTTTAAAATAATGAATAAATATTAAAAAAATCTGTCTCTTCCATCACATCATTATCAGGCTTCTGAAGAGTTTCTCATTAATTGAATAGAACAGGGACATATCTAAAGCACTGGTTTAGACAGTGTGTGTTGTAAATTGTACTGATCAGTGGGGGGGCATGTAGGTGTTCATAGAAGCTTTTCATAAAGTTTATTTTTGTTCCTTCTTTATTGAGGATCTCCATTAGCTGACGCACAAACACCAGGCTGGTCTTCTTGGGCGTCAACTAAAAATCAAAATAAAAATAAAAAATTGTCGAGGGTTATTATACAGACAAGGGAAACTAACGAAAAAGTGACTTTTACAGCTAAAATATCCATAACTCAATATAAAAAAATCAAGTGTGTCCATCCACAGTCATTGATCCATGGGTTTTACTGGTGAATCAATATTTGTAGAAGATGGTGTTTCCACGGTAACGACGGAGCCTCTGAACGTCCAAATGGATCACAACTAATGACCATGAAAAAATGACAAACTGTATTTTATAACAATTATTTACATGATTTGACATAATTAATGGGTCAACATGTATTAAACAGTTTCGATCAGTAGATGAGTTTGGTCGCCAGTGGCTGTTTGGGTCTTTATGGGTTCATTTTCGGGCACATGCATCTAAACAGCACTTCCAGGAGATCAATTTCAGCTGATTGTACAACCCATTTGTAATTCCAGTCCTTCATCTCAGTTCGTTGACCCTGTGTTCAGAGCAGGGGTTGTTTTAGAACTAGAGGCTGCAGCTTGTTCTTGTGTCCGTGCAGGACCCGAGGCCGTGGACGCCCAGTGTCAGAGGCTGGAGGTTCGAAGCACAGATGGAGACCGGCTGATTTTTACCGCCGATGAGGACGAGATCGTCATGACCACGGAAAAGTTCACAGTCACTGGTAAAAAAAAAAAAAAAAAAATCCCACCTCATCACACTAATCTGCATCTGGTCGAAGTCAAGAGAAGGTTAATATCTGGTCAAAATAAAAAAGTAATTAAAATAAACTACAGTTGTTTCATCTGCCAAGGAGGGATTAAAATCTGGTCCGTTTGTCCGTCTGTAAGTTCTGAACGGATTTTGAGGAAAGTTTCAGGAATGATAGATAATGCGTTAAGGAAGAACCCATTAGATTTTGAGCAATGAAGGTCAAAGGTCAAAGTCACACTAAAGGTCAACATCTAAAACACATCAGTGGTAATATCTCAGGACCTACAGACAAGATAGAATATGAAGAGTTCATTTGCAAAAACAGATAACTCCATTTTTCTTTTTTTTCACAAAATGTCATTTTTTTACTCTACATTCCACAGATAATACTGATTTATTTGATATATTACTTATTTCATTTGGTAAGAGCCACTAAATTGAATAAATAGTATATCAAATCAATGAATATTACCTGGAATGTAGAGTAAAAAATGCAATTTTCTGAAAAAAATGAAAAATGGAGTTATCTGTTTTTGCAAATGAACTCTTCATATCATGTTTTTTTCATTGACATCGTCTCACCTTTAGGCATCAGATGGGTCAACACCTATGGCTCCATCACGTCACATTTTGACGTCATGTGACACCATATCAACCCTTGGCGGAGGTCTGCTGTCTCTGACTGCTTTAACAAATACATTGATGCTTGACTATTATGTCATTCTAAACAGTTTAAAATAAATGCATATATCTATGCAAAATTCATTTGTATTTAATGATAATATTTGTATGCTGTACATATTGTTTTAAAAAAAGAAAAGGATGATATAATTGAAATAGAAAATGTTTAATTTGATATTTTTATGTGTCTATGTACTACTCTGGTTTACAATAACATATCTCATATGTGCCTTATGTAGATTTCTTGTCTCTTTGTTATTTTTTAGATTGTCTAAAAATTTTTGTTTTAAGCTTATATATTTTTCATATATTTGGTTATTTTTTGGGTTTTTTTGGAAAAAGGGTTTGAAAGAAATGCCATTTCAGGTCTTTGTATGGGTACACATGGAGCAGAACTGATAAAAATAAAGAAAACTTTGAACTTGTTGCCATTTTTCTAAATATAGGTACAGTATAATCAATCAATATTATTATCTAATCAATTAGGTTGTGAAAAAAGGGGGTGGGGGGTTAAGGTATACACCAAATTCATTTTATTTGCTTAGATCATTTCTAACCTGGTCACCTTCAGATTAAACCTATTTTTTTTCCTTTCATATCAACAAGTCATATCAATAAGTCATGTTGTTTTAGCTGATGACCAACACTATGTTCAAGTATAATTAAAGTAGTTTCAGACTCCACAACACTACAGAGCAAACAACATGAAAAAAAATGACCAGCTAGAAAACAAAACTACCTAAAGCTGTAAATAAAAAATAAATAAATAAAAGAAAACAAGTTCCAAAACAGCCTATTACACTTTCCTCCTTATGGAAAAACTGGTAAGATCGAGGGTTAAGCGAGGGGTAATGTATTACCCACGCGTGACTATCAGTAAAACATTTCCAGACGGGGCCGAACAACACCCAGACACCACTTAACAAACAAACCAACAAACAACTTAACTTGTATAAACTGGCAGAAAACCTGTATTTATCTGATTCTGATTCTGATTAATCACTCACATGTTAGACACTAGTAAGCACAGCTGGATCAGTGCCAAAATAAACTACAATATGTGAAAAGGCCAAGGTTTGTTGTGTCTGGCATCACTTTTGTTTGGTTTTGTTTGTTTTTTTTAGATGAAAACATTACCCAGACTAAAGCTGAATAAATATGACATCATAAATAAGGCTTTGATTCTATTGAAGAGGATCAGCTGATGTGGGTCTGCGATCATCTGCCATCCCATAATGTTAATGAGTACATTTACATGCACACTGTTATATCTATTATTATTCAAAGCACGATACTATGATATGATGTATTATAATGTGACGAGGGTGGGGGGGGCATCCTAATGGAATATTTACAATCACACCTTAAGAGCATTTTCTTATTCAGACCAAGTCCATTGTTTGTTATAAAACTATTCTATTGGTCAGTCTTCACATTGGCTTTAGGAATATTTAACCAATGAAAACAGCTTGTGACTAAATCTCAACTCTTGTAATTCTCAAAAAACATGAAACTATCACAGTGATGAGAAAGTGTAGTATGGTAATGCGATGACTCAGCACAAAAATGCTAATTGTAGCATTAGCTATTATGACCTAGTCACATTCTGAAAAATAACATACAAATTAAAAATTTAAAAACATTTTTTTAAAAACTTCCCTCTGAATCGCATGAACATAGAAAAAATACATGACATTTTTACAAATAAAATTCTCAACTTTAGACATTGTTCTGTTGGTAAATGCTGTATTTCAGTCCATACCTATCGAATGCAGACAAATACACCCTGGTTTTTACAACAAAAAAGTTTTTTGTTGTAAAAAGAGTTTTTTACCTCTTAAATAAACAGCAAAATTTTGTATTATAGTCTAAACTACAGGGTGTTACCTTCACAAAGATCCTTTTTTTTTTACTTGTACTCCAAACAGTTTGAGAACAGCTGGATGATTCTCATGAAACTATTGCGGTAATGAGAAAGTGCATTGTGGTGATGTTATGACTCAGCACAATAATGCTAACTGTAGCATTAGCTATTATGACCTAGCTAAACAATGACCTGTGTCACATTCTGAAAAATATTACCCTATTATCAAACAATTTTTTTTTTTTTTATAAATTTCATGATGAAATGTGATTAATGAGCATCAGCATTGTCATGTTCATACAGTTATGAGACAAATCCTAACATTTTAGAGGAGCATAAAATAAAGGTAATCTTTTGTAAGTACAGATGCATTGTGGGTAGTTTCAGCTCATATTCAAATTCCTATATCTTTGCAGTAATGAGAATAACGACTCATGGAAATATTGTGAAAAAAAAAAACACTTCATGAAACTTTTGACATATAATGTATTTGTAGTTGAATTGAATTATTATTATTATATTTTCCCCTAATTCAAAGACCATAAATTTTGATCAGGCAACATTTCAGTTATTTGTCCCAAAAAAAGTATAAAAACTGGAAAATAAGAGTAAATTATTTTTTTTTTTTTAAATGACCTAGTGTGAAAGAAAAAAAAAAACATATTTTCCTCTCCAGTAAAATAATGCTATAGATAGGATTTATTTAATATTTAACCACTAAAACCTCAGGAACATTGATTTTTTTTTTTTTTTGTATAGAATCACCCATAAGGGTCCCAAGTGGGTTTGTCTTCAGTTTCCATGGTGACCCCACATGTGCATACACCAGCCATAGCAGAATCTAAATCAGTTTGTCATTGTACCAAGTGCAGCCAAATTGAGGTAGAGCTCTCGTTTACAGACAGAAAACATATTAGAATCAACTGAATTCAACATTTTTGGATCAGACTATGTCAGCGTACACAAGCTGAGCCTCAGTTTTGCTGCATTATGGACCATAAATGTTTAAAGAAATGGCAAAATCTGCAACAGTTTTATCACATGAGGTGTTTTTTTTTTGTTTTTGCATTTGTCACAAATGTGTAAAGAGGAAATTGAGACATCATTGTTGAATAACATGCATTTTAAATATTTAACTTGTGATTTATCAGGAGTTTGCATCCAAATATTCTGAAAATGGAAATAAAATAAAAAATAAAGGTCATGGACTGATGACGAGACAAGATTACCCACTCAGCAAAGGAAAAAAAATAATAAAAAATCAGTTATTTGAAATTAAACTTAACGCTGTGGAACATAGCCTCCAGCAGAACAAACTACATTTTTGCTCCAAGTCAATTTTATGCAACTGCAAATAATTTGCATTTTCATTGTTGTGACTATTGCTTGGCATTTCATTGAAACAAAGCTACAAACTATGTTTACAACACCAACATTTGCAGTGAGTTGTTTATATGAATAATGAAAGTTAATTCCCTCATTAAAGTCTTTATTCCATCTTAACTCTTTGATGCATGAATTATGAGAACTTTCCTCAAGGTTTTTTTTCTAAGTGTTTTTATTCCTCTTTCGGCCTGAAAAAAAAAAGGATTTTAATCTTTTTAATGAACCATTTTTTTTTATGGACTTACAAAAATGTCCACTCAGCTGGAAAACGTGTTTGAGCTTTGAAGCAAAGAAACGTGTATTTAAAACACAATATCACAAAACTATGAAATAAAACATTTTTTATGCAGTTTTTGCATTTTAAAAAAAAAAAAATTTGTATTTGATTTATTCGAACATTGATAATATAGAATAGAATAGAGTAGAACTTTAATCACTATATATATATATATATATATATATATGTGTGTGTGTACATTTGTGTGTATGTATATGTGTATATACATACACACCATGGATAAAAAAAATATGGAAAAGGGAGAGAAAATATACAATACAAACATCCATCCATAACTTTTTCAGTTATCTTGCTAACTAACTAACTAACAGAAACTGGCAGAATCATAACCTCCTTGGCGAACATCTCTTTATTCGGAGCGGTGCGGTCTGCCTTGGCAGAGGTTTTCACTCTCCAAGTGCTTTTCTAGTTTGGAAAGTTAACTTCATTGGCTGAAGTTAAATTAGTCCTGACCACAGTGCATTTAATTACATATAAAATAAAAAAAATATTCCAATATTTGAAGAAGTTCCCATATTCATACAGTTAATAGAACACTTAATAAAAGTGTGTAACTTATTTTTTTTGTCCCTTCTGGTTGCATTTTCACTGCTCTTAATCACATTAGTGTGTGTGTGTGTGTGTTTTGGTATACATTATATTTATTTTCATATTTTAGCATATCTTGTATTTTTATCTCCAACTTTTTACAGCACTTGGGGCACTTTAACTTGTTTTAAATGTGGTATGTAAATAAACTTCACCTTCATTAATTAAGCATTAAGGCAGAAAATCTACTTGCTACTTTTGTTGCAGTTTAGATATTTCTCACTATTTAACCTTTCAAATAATTTATTCTATTATTATTATACTCTCTATTTTGATTCCCCCCCCCACTCTAAATCATATTTTCTGCATTTAATTTTCATAAAAACTATCTGGAGGGTAAATTACATGCTTGAAAAAAAAAAAAAACGACTGCAATTTTGGAATCACCGTAACAATTTTATTTTTAATCGGCATAAAAATCTAACAACAGATTTTTTTTCCCTCAAACTGCACCCTTGTGTAATGCATCAGTTTTAACACGTCTCTATGGGTGATTCTCATGAAATGTCAAACTATTGCGGTAATGACAATGTGCATCGCAGTAATGCGATGACTCAGCACAATAATGCTAACTGTAGCATTAGCTAATATGACCTAGCTAAATGACCGGTGTCACATTCTGAAAAATAATATCCTATTACCAAACTAATTTCATATAAAAAATAAATAAATCATGCATCAGAAATGTGACTAATTTGAGTAATGAGAAGCAGTTTTTTTGTATTTGTGCAGCTATGAGACACATTTTGGGTACAGGTGCATTGTGGGTAGTTTCAGCTCATATTTAAATTCCTATAGCTTTTCAATGCAGTTCTCAAATATATTGCAGTAATGAGAATAATGACTAATAGACATGATCTTTTCTTGAAATATTATTAATATTCATTATTAAAATAACCAAAAAACAACACTTAATAAAACTTCTGACATATAACGGTGTACTTGTAGTTGTATTTATTTATTTATGCATTTATTGTCATGTTTTCCCCTAATTGAAAGACTAGAAATTTTGGTCTGGTCACATTTCAGTAATGAAAATTTGCCCAGAAACTGTAAAAGAAGTGGAAAATAAAAATAAACTGTTTTAAAATGACCAAGTGTGAGAAAAAAAACACATTTTCCTCTGCAGTAAAATAACATTATATATAGATATTATTTCATATTCAACCACTAAAACCTCAGGGCCATTTATTATTATTTTTGTTTGTTTCATGAGAATCACCCCTATGGCTGCTGTGTTGTTTGTGAATTAAAGTCTTTTTTTTTTCTAGGTTCAGAAGGCGCCGTTTTTCGACATTCGGTAGAAACTCCTCTGATCCGGGCGAGGACTTCTGAAGACCTCAAGTAAGTTCAAATTCATTGACTTTCAAGAAATCCATTAAAACTTAATGCCACATGTTCATATCCTGTTGGATTAAAATGAAGATCTTTAAATAATGATGATAAATGTTCCATGGCATTTCAAAGTTGAGCTTTAAAAAAAAAAAAAAAGAAAAGTTAAAGTGGCAGGGACCATTATTCACTAGTATCATTATTCTCAAGCCCCCTCTTGTAAACTCAAGTAGAGGCTGGATCATTATCATACAATTTACAAACTGAATTTGACCATTATTTTAATTTCACAGCCCAGGAGTGAGCTAATAGTTATTCTTAGGGATTGATTAAAACAGAAGGGTAAATGTTCAGATGCATGTGATCCAACGCTCGGCGCCCGAGGCTCTCTGCTTTTGTGACGGTCCATTATCGAGCTATAACGAGTGCCGTTTGTTGTCCACCTCGCTGGTCCTGAAGGGAAGGCTGGGATCAAAGTTGGCAGAAAAAAAGCAGTGTTCTGGCAGCTAATTCCTCTGGAGTGAGGAGAATACTAATGAGGCTCGCTTTAAAGCAAAAACGCACACATCTACGTCAAGGCTCACCGAGGACTGACCGCCAGTGCAGTGTGTCCAAAATCTTTAACCAGTGGACGCTCAGTGGACACGAGAACAATGCTGAGCTGGACACGAGTCAGACTTCCTGCTCTTGTGATGCGTTTTTAACATTATATTCAGTGATTTTAGCTTAAAACAGCTGAAAAATACCTCGACAAATTAAAATGACACAACTAAAAATGCACCTAAAACAAACTTTAGTGGATGTTGCTGAAGCACTTCTGAATGGTTTATACTGTGGTATGTCACCTTACGAAAGACACAGTTAATGAAAAATCTAAGTTACGAAAAACCTTTACCTCATTTTTTCATCTCTGAATACGAAAGAACATTTTATTTACAAAATAAAAGTCCAACTCCCCAGACGTTTATACAGTACATTACTATACGAGACTACGTGATGTACGTAAATATGTCATGTACAAACTATACGTAGCATCCTATTGGCTATGAGGGAGCTACCCATGATGCTTTTGGTTACCCTCAACCTAAAGACAGAGAGGGAGAGAGAGAGAGAGAGAGGGCAAGAGAAAGAAAGAGAGAGAGAGAAAGAGGGAGAGAGAGAGAGAAAGAAAGAAAGTAAGAGAGGGAGAGAGAGTAAGAGAGAGAGGGCAAGAGAAAGAAAGAGAGAGAGAGGGAGAGAGAGAGAGAAAGAAAGATTTTCATTCATTCATTCATTCATTGGAACCAGTTCTCAAAAAATAACCAGTTCTTTCATCTCTGTACATGTCATAATATTTATTTTTTCTTCCCAGAACTGAACTTTCTTTTTTTGCTTCTGCCTCCTTTTCTTCACTGCTGCATTACAACAACATACAAATAAACTTACAATCGGCCAAACAAATGTAAATATGAACTCCACATCCTTTTCATTTCCAGTCTCAGTACCAGAACCACTACTGATGCATCCTGTCTTTTATATTTTGCATTTTTTGGGGCTAGATCTTTATGAATTTCACATCTGCTGCAACACACTCTCTTACTTTGAAGCTTCCAGAAAAATCTTTAGCACATCTTATCCTGTCCTCCATCCCCTCCGTTCCCCACGACCCATAAATATTTAAAGCCCGGCCACTATCATGACACCGGGAACAAACTTTTTGATCCGTCTGTGATAAATGACAGTAACTGTAGGCGCATTCTGAGGTCACTTTCTCTCACTGATAATCCAGGACTTACAGCAGAAAGTGGAATAAACTTTCAGCCATTTTTCAAACGTATACGTGCAGGTTTCAATACAAATACAGCTGCTTTTTTTTTTTTCTTTTTATTAAAACAAGTGTGTAAATAAAGTGTCAGTATTCAGCACAGTTCCATCTATAGTTATCTGACTTTATATTGGTTTATTTCTCACTGTACAGACCTTGCATCCGCATCCGCCCCGAGATATCTGAACACAATGCAAGGTCTGAACATTCATTTTAGGATGTTGGAGGTGTTCTTCTGTGGCTTTCTTCACATTCTGTTATCAGCCCGAACACGTATTAGTCCTTGGACGCACTGAAGAATCGGATACTCAACTGAGGTGCTCGGTCAACAGCATCATATTCATTTAAACACATCTGCAGTTTAACCTCGAAAAAAAAAATCATAGACCTATATGTTTGTGGCCGAGATAGAGAGAGAGAGAGAGACAGAGAGAGAGAGAGAGACAGAGAGAGAGAGACAGACAGACAGAGACAGACAGACAGACAGACAGAGAGAGAGAGAGAGACAGACAGACAGACAGAGAGAGAGACGGAGAGAGACAGACAGTGAGAGAGACGGAGAGAGACAGACAGACAGAGAGAGAGAGAGAGACAGACAGACAGACAGAGACAGACAGAGAGAGAGAGAGAGACAGACAGACAGACAGAGACAGACGGAGAGAGAGAGAGAGACAGACAGACAGAGAGAGAGACAGACAGACAGAGGGAGAGACAGACAGACAGAGGGAGAGAGAGACAGACGGAGAGAGAGAGAGACAGACGGACAGAGAGAGAAACGGAGAGAGAGAGAGAGACAGACAGACAGAGGGAGAGACAGACAGACAGAGAGAGAGAGACAGAGACAAAGAGACAGAGAGAGAGAGATTTTTTTTACTTTATATTTAACTTTTCTTAAATGATTTCACACCATTTATTGTTAAATTAATTATAAATACATTATATCATATAGTATATATTTATGGGGATAATTATGGGTGGGTTTTTTTGTACAGAAATACACAGTATGAAATGACAAAAGCTAAGAACTACTCGCAGGAAATCTAACGAAGAATTTTCTGCTCTCAAATCCCTGCCAACTGTCCGCTCAGCAGCGTCTGCAGTGGGAAAATCACAGCCCTCAACATGAAACTATTCCTGTTAATTCCATGATGGGATTGGAGTGACTTGTGTTATTTTCAGCAGCGATGCCTTCATGTGTCCGGGACGTATCGTCGAAGTGGGAAAGCTGTGCGACAGTTGTGGTGCCGTCACTCCTGGCAGAGTCTTTGAAGTCGTTCCCGTTCTGTATCTGTCATCTAAGCGAGCGCACGTTCAGAGATTTTAAGTCTTATCCTGCTGACGAGTATCAAGAACAGATGGAAGTGTGATCAGTGCAACAGAAAAGCTGTGGGCCGCGGTTGTGTCGGGAGCTAGTTTTGTGTTTCGCACTTCTTCCAGGCTGGAAGTGAAACCAATGCTTAAAAAAAAACAAAAAAAAAAAAAAACCATGTACTCGTCATAGTCGTGGAGTTTTCATGTGCATTTTTTCCCTTTTACTGAAGTTTTATCCTGCCAACGTATGACCAACAGTGTTATGCAAATTACTTCCAAACTCTAATCCATTACAGGTTATTTGTTACCGTTATAGGTTGATTTAATGTGACGTCACACTATATAGTCAGCTTGTCATTTTCAAATGGAGGGCAGGAAGTGAAGCAGAGTTTTTCGTTGAGAAAATGACGGATTTGTGTAGTTTACGGCTCCGCAAGGAAAAGCGATTTCTTTAGAGCAGGGGTGTCCAAATCCAGTCCTCGAGGGCCGGTGTCCTACATGTTTTAGATATTTCCCTTTTCCACATGATTCAGTTTAAATCTTTAAGTCCTGAAACTTTAGCAGTTCCATTAAAATAAGCAACAACATGAACAAAAAATGGCCAAAGTCATCAATAAAATGAACAAAAATGAATAATAAACTGACAAAATAATTAGTAACATGACGAAAGTAAGACACGAATGGAGCAAAATTAAAGAAAAAAGAATAAAATAAAAAGTAAAAATGTAGAAAAATAAAGAAAAACTTTGTGTCTTTGTTCATGTTACTAATTATTTTGTCAGTTTATTATTCATTTTTGTTCATTTTACTGATGATTTTTGGCCATTTTTGTTCATGTTGTTGCTTATTTTAATTCTTTTTTTACTGTGGAACTGCTAAAGTTTCAGGAGTTAAACAGTTAAACTGAATCATGTGGAAGAGGGAAATATCTAAAACATGTAGGACACCGGCCCTCGAGGACTGGATTTGGACACCCCTGCTTTAGAGTAACAAAGATTACCATTCATAAAGGTGAGAAATGGAAAAAGCTAACAGAAAAATGCTGGAAAATGTGGATTTTAAATCTGCGTTTGCGGTCGGGAGGAGCAGTGTATGCTAATGCTAATGCTAATGCCCATGTCTGCAGCGACCACTTCATCAGGGGTACATTTGAAAGCTAACTTTTTTGTGGATATGTTATATATCATTAGGTTTTCATTAAATACTCATTTAAACTGTTGTAATACGGTTTAACTAGCGATGTCAAGACGCGTTGCATGTTTGTTAACATTAGTCGCTACTGCTAGCGTCGTATGTTTACAAATAAAACACTCACCCTGACGAAGACCAAACGACAATTATCACTGAGCCTTTTGGTACCGAGGTTATGGACCCACCCGCTGACAAAAAAGTTCTATTTAATTCTTCAATCAAATTCTGAAACTTGGCTGTGACTCCAATGCTTGCTTCATACAGCCATCTGTACATGTCACAGGAATGATCTTATTTGGAATTAACATAGAAATAAACCAACATTGGTTAGTAGAGATTATTGTAATTACTGTGTGTGTGTGTGTGTGTGTGTATAGAGACATATCATGCTATACTTGAGATATCACCATGAAATTACATGAGTATATACATATAGCTAATGCACATCAGATGCAATGATCCATTTGAGCAAAGGTCAAAGGTCAAGGTCACAATTAACTAAAAAGGTCAACATGACATTAACGTTTTGAAACTCAACAACAGAGGGTCACAGAACTTTCAGATTGGTACCAAACGATGCTGAATGAAGATTTCTACAATTCTCATACTTGGTGTTATCACCTACAACCAATAGTTTTTCAGATCTCTGGAGGTCAAAGGTGACATGTTGCAAAATTAACTTCTGTAATTTCTGTTGTGTGTCAAGCATAGACATATCACACTAACTGGGTATATTATCATAATATTACACGCACTGAGCCATGTAAACATAACGAAATTAGCACAAAAGGTCAAAGGTCAAGGTCACATTTAGCAGAAAGGTCAAAGTCACATTATTGGCTCTAATTCAAGAACGGGTTGTCATGGAAAATTGACATTGGCACAAATTAGGGGCGAGATTAGGCATTCTCTGAATACTGGTTGGGAATTAAGTTTCATTTGGAATTAACATTTTTAATGGGAATTAGGCATTTACATGGTCATCTTAAAGAGGAATTAACTTATATTCGAAATTAAACACGAATAAAAATGCTCATGTAAACAGGGTCAAGTGTGATATGAAGAAAAAGAAGCAGTTTGTCTGAATGTGGAGGTTCAGTGCAGACCACACACACACACACACACACACACACACACACAGGGTTCAGCAGAAAAAACATCTTATTTTTCTTATATTTTCTCTACGTCGTCTTTGGGTTTAAAGCGTGCCGTTCGCAGGTGATCTGAGTGGCGTTCAGGACGGCCACCTCTGACAGGTTCATTACAGAGATAACGGCCCAGAACAACTCTTCTTACTCCCACTCTGCTGTGATCAGACGCTTCCACCTATGAACTTGGTCGAATTGAGATGGTGTGAAGCGAGGACTGGAATATTTTGTTGTTAGTTTTACATTCCACTCATTTACCTTTTAACCAAGAGGTGTGGCATGAGAAAAAAATAAAGAAAGCTGAATTTAAAAAAAGGAGAAAGATGTAAACATGTAGGTAAGCTAACTACAGTACATGTGAGAAGCAAAAATCACACCTAAAGTGAAAATGAGGATGTGTTAAAAGACACAGATGTTAAAATTTGTTTAAAAAATAAAAAGGTCAAAACAAAAATGTTGAAAATATACACAAAAGTGAAGATGTTTTTTGAAAAAAATGCTATATATATATATATATGTATATATATATATATATATATGTTAATTTTTTTAATTACATTTTTTTGTCTTATTAAATGTAACAGAGGATGGAGAAAACACAGATCATCTTTAACATGCCATCAGTAGTTTTTGTCAGCGCAGCTCTTTTATCGCTCACTGCCGCCGTACACTGACCTTTGCTGAGAGTTAAAGGTCAGTCTGAACACGGGAAGAAAAGCCAGGCAGATTTTCCACTGAACAGCAAAAACCTTTACGACTGCAAACAGCCAGTGCAGGAAATGAAATGAAGTGACACGAGGGCTTTGAAGAAAAGGAACCACGCAGACGCTTCACTCAAACATCCCCATCACATCTACGGGGGTACACTACGAAAAATAAAACTTCACACGTGTAGTTTTATTTCTGGTCTAAATCATCTCTGCAAACATTTGAGTAAAAGAATCAAGGAGATTTTTGCGGCAGCGGTGGGTGTTTTCATGAGACACAAGTGAACAAATGTTATTTTTATGATGGTAAAGTGGTGCTTCAGTTTCCAGTGCATGAGTAAATACTCTAAGACTGTATTTATTCAGAAATATAATTGTATTTTTCAATGGATTGGCATGTATTGTTAAATTCACATTAACTTTATTATTGTTAAATTGCTAATGTTAAATTCACATTAACTTTTTTTTTATTATTCTAAATATTATTATTTATTAATTATTATTTATTCTTACTTTAATCTCACATACACACATGTCTCCATGCCTTATGCGGACTACATTTGTAATCATCAATTGTAGGTGAAGTAGATATTGGGCAGCGAGTGTAAACATCTTTTTTTTTTTTTTATACAAATTTAAAAAAAAATTACAATTAAAAAAAATATTTAAAATATATAAACAGAATAATGAAATTAAATAAAAAATACAAGTAAAACATTAAATACATATAACAATTATAAAAAATAAAATAAATAGAAAAGGTCAATATATTTTTTAAATACAAAAATGCTAATTTTGTTCAAAAGTGTAAACAGAAAAAAGAAAACAAATGAAGCAATCAAGTTTCATACATTAAAAAGAAAAGAATAATGACAGTAATAACGAAAAATTAAAACACGTAGCATCCAGCCAAGTGGATATTTATTATTCTATGAAAAATAGGTTCAGTAAAAACATTTCATTTGCATTTTTTTCAGGCTTAAATACCAATAAAAAGACTCTGTTCTTATAATCCATGCATGAAAGGGTTAAAACCATCAAATCAGTCAATGAAATCCAATAAACTAAAAATCTAAACTGAGTGTGGTCAGTGTTTATTTTCTCCAAACATCTCTAATATGAAATGGTCATTTTTCCATCTGTAAACACTTGTCATTCAACAACAACAACAACAACAGTCATTTGTTCTGGGAATAAACACAGTCAGCACCAGTCGCCTCATTTCATCTAAATCTGTACAAATAAGCAGAAAATGCAGACGTTTCTGCAACTCACTGTGTTTAGGTCAACACTGTCAATCAGATGTTTGATCAGGGAATGGTTTCCCATCATGCATAGGGCTCTGGCAGGTCTAACTGTCACTGTTGTACCTTGTGATGTCAGCAAGTTTGTTTGTTTTTTCCTCCTCTACATAGTATTTTTGTGTGTGTTCGATAAATATTGTGATATGGTAAAATAAAAAAAATAAAAAAAACATCTGGCAGATTATTTGATAGACACACGACAGAGTAGTTCATACTGTGCCACCCCGAATTAAAATTAAGATAAAAAATGTAATTAATTAAAACTAAAGTTATGTACATATACAGTATTTTCTGGACTATAAGCCACTATTTTTTTTACCATGAGGCTTATGCAAAGGTGTGGCTATTCTGTGGATTTTTCTTCCACCACTAGAGGCGCTCTAACGGGAATTACAATCAAAACTACTAAAACAATCAATACAAAGAAGAATACACTACTTTTTCTTTAGCAGACAGAACACGATATAACGAAGCACTTCTGAGATTGTTCAACTGACACAGAAAAAGTCGACTTCATGGGTTTGAGCGAAAATAATTAAAGTGATTTGTGATCTGTTATTTAAATGTAATTGCTTGACTTATAATATTACGACTACAACTAAAAATAATAATAATAATAATAAATTTTATTTAAAAGCATCCAAAGCCTCTGAACAAATACGGTAAAAACTGGTTATTTTTGTCTTGGTTCTGTTCTGTTTTAATCAGCAGGCAGTGTTAGGAAAAAATCTGTTCAGGTACAAACATATAAATACATTTATTTACAGTTCAAAATCCTTCTGTACATGCAGTAAATATAGGATTTTTCAACATAGATAGCTGTTGCATATATATATATATATATATATATATATATATATAAAAATACAGTGGATGAGGCTTATATACAGGTGCAGCTTATAGTCCAGAAAATAAGATTATATATATATATATATATATATATATATATATATACACACTAAAGATTTGGACACCCCTACAAAATGGTTTGGTTACTATATAGTGAACTATTTTGTAGGGGTATCCGAATATTTAGTGAATTAAACTTAAATAAAGTAATATATAAATAATAATATATATAAATTAATAAAAAAATAAAATTATACTAAAGATTTGGGCACGCCTAAAAAATGCTTTGTTCACTATATAGTGGTTAAGGAGTGATTTCTGGCACAGTCTTGATAATTTTTTTGTGCTCCAAATCAAACTGAACTGAACTGAAAACACAAACTGCAGCAAGTACTCACCTTACCAAGGACGCAGAGTTCAAACTCAGTGAAAAGGCCTTGGATGACCGGCCACTGTGGGTTCCATCCAGGAAAACTTAGATTTAATTGGATTTAATATGAAAATGTCTCATCTATTATAAAGAACAGAATGAACACCTACATGAATGCGACTGGATATGGACAATTTCAACAAACAAAAAAAAAATAAAAATAAAAATCAGTCCATCATCTGCTGTTTGCATTTAATCCATCCAGTGTGGAGCTTGTTTGTGGCAGATATTCTGGTTTGTAA